>JAJKFI010013455.1:0-13618 GCA_029204185.1 Lerista edwardsae
TCTCTCTCTCTCTCTCTCTCTCTCTCTCTCTCTCTCTCTCTCTCTGACAAAATTGACTTTTTGAAGGAACAATGCTCAAAGCTATTTGGGGTTAGGGTGAATTTTTTTAAAAGGGAAGCAATACTGGTGCATTCATTTGTTTTCCCTTTTAAAATTTGCATGATTCACCTGAGGAGATATATCCACATTTGCTTTGAATTTCTTTAGAGGTGAAGTTCCAGTGGTGACTCTAGTCTGGTGGCTCTGCCCATGCAGTTTCTGAAAAGAGACTCTGGGAAAAATAAAATTAAGTGCATGTGCAGAGTGTCTGTGCACTTCTTTTGGGGACTGTGACCCAAGGAGGGGGGAAAGGATAATGGTATGTCCCTATTCTGTACATTAAAAAAAATTCCCTGAAAATGTACACGTGGTGTTAATGTGATATGCAGCTGGTTTAAAAAACTTTGTGCAACTTCATTTCATCAGATTCTATCTGCCAATGTTTTATATTTATATTTTTGTATTTATTTTTAAGAAATAAACCAGTTTTTATAACTATAATGTTGCTTGCCTCTTCTGTAAGGACATTAAGACATCTGAAGTGTTTCAAAAGCATGATTCAGAGCTCACTACAGGGCCTAGCTATATCTCTGAAAGCAAAGAAAATGCATTGACAGTTTTGGGGTATTCTGTAATTAACACTTCAAATTATCTCTGCCCTGCAACACTGATTGCTGGGAGGTATGTGTGTGCTTGTGCATATATGTGTGTGGCCACAACTACATTTTTAATGCAATGTTTTTGCAACTGGCGGTCGTCTCCCAGCCTATATGAGTGTTTGGTCTCAACCATATCTCTTGGGAAGGATATATTTTGCAGAGCTCTCCACCAAAATGTTTGAGATGGCTGACAGGACAATTTGACCTGAAGGCTGGAAAAACGTATCCTGTCATTTAATCAATATGAGAAGAAACCATCTCAAATAGAGGTTCTTACCCGCTTTGTGTGTGCATTCAGGAGCTGGGATACAGGAGTGGAGTTATCCTATAATGGTGCCATTCTACTGTAATGTTGCATAGCCCCCTGGTGCATGTAGGGAGGGATGGCATAGGAAGGATTTCTGCAAGCTGAGATCAACCATGCATGAATTTTCCAATATGAAGAGATATTGGGGGGAAAAATGAATCCACTTGATTGCTTCTGATTGATGGGATGAACAAAATGCTATATTAGTGTTGGAATGTTCTGTTAGTACAATATTTGAAACATGGTATATGTAATGAATTCACTCACACACACACACACACACACACACACACACACACACACACACACACACACATGATGGTAGTGGTGTGTGTGTCTGGCATTCTGGCTAATATATATATTTGATTGAAAAGGCATGTTAAACAGTCCCTTTAAACAAGACCGATGATTTCCTGCTGTTTGTTAAAAATTGGACATTTCCATTTGACATGTCTTCTTACTTGATTTGCTTTGTTTTTCTCATTCAAAATCAAACTAGACAATACATTTGTCTTGTTGGAAGAGTGACAACATGTGGACCAAGGCACTGTATATATGGTTAGCAAGTGTGTAAATGCTTGCCTCCGCCGGAAGGGGGAGCTTTTGCTTAATTTAAAGCAGGGGTTCCCAAAATAAGGAGCATTGTGATCCACCTCATCCCCTGCATAGGGTTGCTACACTCCTGGTGGAGTGACTCCTGAAGGCTTCTAAGGGCCATTCTGAGGCCTGCAGAGGCCTATAGAGAAGGTTGCTGGGAGAGGCTTCCAGAAACTCTGGAAAGTAATGGGACCTCTAGAATGTCTCCTTTTGGAGCCAAACCAGTGCAAGGATGGGCAGGAGGGACCAGATCATGACCCACTGTGCTTGGACTCATGACCCCCCAGTTGGTCATGACCCACACTTTGGGAAGCGCTGATTCAAAGGCCTGTGGGTTGGCTCTCTCCTACTGTCACTAGACTTCTCATTCAATTTCTTATCTTCTGTTTTCCTAGCTTCTTGTAACAACGGCTGCAGTTCTCTCTTTGTCCTAGAAGTCACTATCATTGTATGTGGGGCTCAGCTCTGCTAACACCCTTGCTTGTTTTTCTAGTGAGATATGTGAACCATAGAGATGGTGGTAATGGGACTACGAGTGAAATTGCCTGGAAGAAATTGCCTGGAGATGCTATTTGCTGCAACTAGACTGTGAGGGGATTGGAGGGGGGGGGCAGGAAAACAACATGAAGGAGGGTCAAGAGACTCCCACACTGTAATATCAATCTGGATTGTCCAGATTCTCATGCAGCCTGTCTTTCCAAACCAAAAAACAAATATGCCCGACACTGTTACATGCATGTGCTATTGTTTATTTTAACAGTAAACCTGTATATTAATCTATATTTAATTGCATAAATGTTCATCCTTGACGAAAAGCAGTTGTAACACAAAACAGTGATCTCGCCCCCCCCCACAGCTTTCTCAATTGCTCCTGCAATGTTCTGCTGCCCTCTTAATTCGTAGGGTGAGCCTTTTCCATTGAATTGAACAGGAGAGTAGTAGAAGAGTTTCATATGTCCCTTGATTCTTTTGTGCCAATAGCAAACATTAGCCAGTGCAGTGCTATTGACCTTACAGGCTTACTTTAAAGAATGGATGGCCAACCTCCTGTACTTAGGGGCCCATAACTATCCTGACTAAGGGGGCAGGCTCCCAACTGATTGCTGCCACCCCCCTGCCTGTTAACATTTATTTATTTGAAGAATTTATACCCCACCTTTCCTTTGCTGAAGCAAATGCCCAAGGTGGCTTGCAGAGAACAACAAAATACAATGTAACCACAATAAGTAAAACATTAAGAAGAAAAAAGAAAAGAAAAAAACATTGAACATTTGCCCTACTTTGGCAGGTGGGAAAACCGTTGACCAGGGGAGTAAACAAACTATGACAGTATTCCAGAGGGACAGAGGGCAGACAGCCAACTATCATCCAAAGGCCAGACAAAATAGGTATTATTTGAGCCCACTCCGAAAGGCCATGAGAGACTGTGTAGTTCTTAATTCTTCTGGACGGGAATTCCATATTTGTGGAGTTGTTACAGAGAAGGCTCACACCCGAGCTGCCATCCCTTTAACTTGGGACAGAGGGGGCCCTTGAAGGAGAGACCCTTCAGATGATCTAAGAGGGTGAACTGGTATGTATGGGAGAAGGCGGTCCTTTAGGTAGGCTGGGCCTACGTCATGCAAGGCCTTAAAGGTCAGTATCATCATCTTAAGTTGAGATTGGAAGTGAATGGGCAGCCACCAGCTGCTGAAGGAGTCGTCCTACTGAGTCAAACCATCTAGCCCCTGTAACCACCCAGGCTGCTGCATTTTGTACTAACTGAAGCTTCTGAACTGTTCTCGAGGGAAGCCCTACATACAGTGAATTACAGTAGTCCAGCCTTGAAATCACTAATGCATGGACCACCGTGGCCAGGTCAGAATGGCTCAAGTAGGGCCGTAGTTGGCGCACCAATTGAAGCTGGGCAAATGCACTCCTAGCCACAGGTGCTACCTGGTTTTCCAGAGACAGCTGAGAGTCCAGGAGCACTCCCAGACTGCGCACCTGTTCTTGCAGGGGAAGTGTCACTCCATTCAGAGTGGGTGAAAGACTTAGTGCCTGCATTGAGGATTTCCTGACCAGGAGGACTTCTCTTTTCTGGATTCAGTCTTTTATAGAAACATACTTTTTCTTCCCTGCCTCATAAACTACTGAATACAAGGGAGAACATATGTATGTACCCAGCAGGTAAGGTGGTAACACTTCCTAGACCAGTTTTAGACCAGTCAAACATAAAGCCTACAGGCTGGATGTGGCTTGCGGAAGCTCTTTATCCACCCCACATGACAAATGGGCTCTCTCAGTGTTGCCCTTTCAACCAGCAATGTGCGGTGTGGGGGTGGAAGGTGGGGCAAAACCACCCTTGGAGTTCCTTGGAAAGGGTTGCCACTGTCATTGAGTGGCTATGATCCCACAAACACTCACAACCCCTCAACAGGTGCCATGAATGCTATTCAGCCCACCATATGAAAGGAGTTTGACATCCCTGTCCTAGACCATATCACTATTAGCAGAACTGCATTCCCATACATAGCAAAACTGACTTTTTGTCAAGCGCTTGACTTGAACATAGAGAGAACTACATGCACTGCTACAGTGCCTAGGCAGAAAACAACAAGACAAGAAAGGATGCAAAACTAGAGCTCAATTAACAGTAGGAGACAGCAACCCACAAGCCTTTAAACTAAGCAACAAACTCCCCTTACTGGCTAATATTTCCACATTTGCTGATACACTGCGTGGCTCAGATGTCACTCTTCCAACAGCCATTTTGGTTTGCAATTGTGTATGTGTGTGTGTGTGTGTTGGAGGGAGCTATTCAAACATGTGACTGCCCATTGCCATTCCCACCTACAATCCAAAGTAGTAGAGTTCATAAATCGTTTCAAAATTTCATCTGTGCACAAAGACATTTAATAATAATAAAATAATAATGCTAGTATTTATATACCGCCTTTCTTTGGCCATTAGATTGCTCCTCTGGCTTTAATTCAAGGCGGTTTACATAGGCAGGCTTTATTTCTCTAAACCCGCAAGGGCTTTTTACAAATTACAAAGAAGTTCTATCTTTCAAGAACTACAACATACAGATGGAACTTTTGTGGAACTTTACAGATGGAACTTTAGTCCTTCTTTCTGGCCACACGATTGCCTTCCTGCTGGCTGATAAACGGCTTCTCTGCTCCCACCAAAGAAACAGCTGGCCCAGCACAACTCCTCTCTCACAGGCAGCTGGTGACAGCTCTTATCAGTCGCAATTCTTAAGGTCTGCCACTCACGGAGATTTCTGGTGTTGTCGAACTAGTGACCTTCGGATCTTATCTTCGGGCAAACGGAGGCTTTAACCCTCTCGACTAAACCTCCTGCCTCCTGCCATTTCTTCCTTCTTCAACCAGCTTCTTCATGCTTCTTGCTCTCCCCAATTTCTGGTAGTTCTTATATACAGTTGGGGAAAAAAAAAAAGGTTGGTGGAAGCAAAATCAGAGGCACTGTTCTCCTTGCAGAAGCACATGGAAGAGGCATGATACATGAGACCATCTCCAAGTTTTAGAGGTAGCCTATCTCTGAATGCAAGATGGAAGGGAGTGGCAACAGGAAACAGGTACCTTGTTGTCTTGAGTGCTCCCTGAGGCATCTGGTGGGCCATTGTGAGATCCAGGAAGTTGGACTAGATGGTCCTTAGCCTGATCCAGCAGGGCTCTTCTTACGTTCTTAGGAGACTATGGAGCCAACTAAAATAATGCTTTGACTCAGGAACTACTGTGGGTCTCTGATTGGCTATCCATCTCAAACTGCAACCAGGGAACCTTTACTGACTGTGCCAATTATATTAAGTAATTTCGTCTAAGGATGTTTGACAAACTGTCTATATATGCTTTTTAAACTTTTCCAAGGTATAATACCTTCCCAAGCATTATGTACACAGTCATGTAATAAAGCTTTAACATTTACTTTTGAGGCAGGAAAATTTTTTATGCCTTTTTGTTAAGTAAACCTCTGTTATGGAATAACTTTCTGAAGAGTCAGAATTAAAAATAATAACTTTGAAGAAATATTGTCGCTATACTATCTGTGGAATGCAACCTTATATACCTTTTCAAGGACATATAATACTTTCTTCAGTAATTGCTGAAACCCATTGTGGATTAGGAAACACATGCTTGGTAATTAAATCAATCAATCAAATAATTAAAATCTTCAGTGCCTGAAAGCCACCTTTGAATACACAGAATTCTAAGCTCAAGGTTTGTTCCAGTCTGAAAACTGGTCAGTAAATAGTCACATTTTGACTTCACCAATATCAATGAGGTTTGGTGTGTTCTTATTTTATTGGAAGCAAAACATATTTAGAGCGCAATCCTAATCTGGAGTTAGGCCGGCATAAACTAAGCCAGCAAAGTTTGGCCAGCACAAGGGCCACTGTAAAGTGCGTTTGGACCACTCTCGGACTCAGGGAGGATGGCGCATGTCTGTGTACTGACCTCTCCGACACCGAGAGTGGTCCAAACATACTTTACGGTGTCCCTTGTGCTGACCAAACTTTGCTGGCTTAGTTTATGCCAGCCTAACTCAGTTTAGGATTGCGCCCTTAAATACGTTTTTAAAAAATGTAAGGCGCCTCATTTTGACGGCAGGACTAGTCATTTACAGAAATAAATTTGCCATTGCATTGTGATGTTGGTGCAATGCAAATTCCGAGCATTTGACTCTTCCCTACAATTCCTTCTGTAGTATTCTCTTTCTGGCTGGTGCACAAATATTAAGATCCAGTTTGGCACTCATTGATGCACACCTGAGACTCCAAAACACATTTTGCCAGTGCAGCCTTGTGATAATCAAATCTGTTTGGGTGTTATTTACAAACAATATTTATGTTGGCGTCTGGAAGGGAATGGCACACCGGGAAAGCCAATTGGGGGATGAGGAGGAAAAGCAGCAGGAGAGAAGCTGGCAAGGTACTGTGGCAGGTTTTAGTAATACTTTTGGAAATATCAGACTGTACTTCTGGATGCAGATAGGAGAAGCTCATGGCTCTACCATGTCTAAGGCTTGCTTGTGAAAGCTGTCTTCTCCAGGAGATGTTATAGGCTAGGATCCTTCTCTCTGACATGCTAACTTTCCACAGGCAAGGAATTCTGGGTGCAGAGAAGAAGCATCCCATCATTTAGTCTTAACACCTGCATTCTAAAATGACATCTTCCCAGGAAGTTTGTAATAATCCATCATGGCTAAAAGCATTTCATGGCTAAGGCTTTATGGAACTGTCCTGAAAAAATGTTGCAGCGTTATCAAAGCATTTTAGGGAGCCCTCAAAATTCCACAAATGTTCTGAATGAGCAAAACTCCAGGTTGAATGCCAGGACAGCCAAAATTCAAATTTTGGGATAGCCAATGCAAAAAGCTTTCCTATGTTATACTATTTGATTGATTGATTGATTGATTGATTGATTGATTGATTATGTTGTTTGTCTTACTGATATTAGCACCATTTTCAACTTCAGGTCAAAGGTAATGCTGGGGGAGGGTTAGGAATACTTCCCCCTAAAACCCTTCAGTCTTGGGGACATTACCTTTTCTTCCCCCAATCCCACTCACAGCCATTGTTTCTCCCAGTGGTGTCATCCTACCGGTACGCTGGGCGGGACATCCGGGTGATCAGCAGCCCTCCCGTCGCATACTGCAGTGTTACGCCATTTGCGTAACCAGTTACGCCGCTTGTGTACATTATGCAAACGGCGTAACGCTGCGGTACACGACAGGCGGGCTGCCTATCACCCGGATGTCCCGCCCAGCGTACCGGTAGGATGACACCACTGGTTTCTCCTGCAGCTATTCGGTGCCATTTTTCTCAAGCCACTGCTTCCTCCTCCTCCCTCTTACATCAATCTTATGGAGAAAACTAAGTTTTATTTTATTGCAAATTTCAGTGTTTTGCAAAGGCAGAAGTGGAGAAAGTGGTGTTACATGTTTTATCCAAAATTTACTTAACATTATAAACTATAATTTATTTAAAAGCATACTAGGTAGGTGATATAGTGTCAGCAGATGCAGCCACCATCATTACCCATTCACCCCCTCATTAAGTAGTAAATAAAAACCAAATAAAATATCCAAAACATAATTAAAAACATTGTTCAAGTCTTTAAGCCATAAGTTAAAATACATTGCTGGGGTTTGGTTTCACCTTCACATATGGAAAGCATCTTCAGAAGGCTGCACAAAAAAATTGTATCCTCTGCTCAGTGTTCTTAGTAACATTCCTTTTTAAGGTGAAGTAACTGAAGTAAATGTCTAATTGGTCTCACCTGATAGCTGCCAGACCTACTAGCTGGCTATCAGGTGAGACCAATTAGACATTTACTTCAGTCACCTTGAAAACGAAAGTTACTAAGAACAGTGAGCAAAGGATGCAAAATTCTTTGCAGCCCCCTGAGGTGGCTTTCCACAGGGGAAGGTGAAACTTTGGGACAAAATCCTACAATGAATTTTAATCCATGACTTTACATGTTTTTAATTACATGTTTTTAATTATGTTTTGGACTCATCCAGCCATGAAAGTCTTAATATATTTGTACCAAATAATTTTTTTTTTTTTGGGGGGGGGGAGATTTCAGGGTAGGATTTTTTTTTTTTTTTTAAAAAAGGAGAAGTGCAGAAAGTGGGGTTAGTTGTTTTTATTTTGATTTCACTGTTTCCTCCCACCTCTGCATATGGGTGATCCCGCCAATCAGGGACTGAGATTCCATGGCCGTTTTGCAAGGGGAGAAACCTTCCAATCTGATTTGAATTTCACTTGAGAGGACAGCTTGTACGATATTTTGGAATGAGTCTGATCTGGATATTTTGGATGAGCCTTACTTCTGATCTGGCCTGTAGGAGGTTTGTGAGTCTCCTCCTTCTCCTCTTACACTGCTTACGTGGGTCAGGCAGTTACCTAAGCAGCCCCCAATCCTTACCAGGCCACAGATAGATATATTTTCTTATTTCTATGTGTTATTACCTACCCATTAAGGGAAAAGCTCTTCCCTTAGCATCATAGAGGATTAGCCATTAAAATCCTGTCCTTTGTGCCTTGATGCGCTGACTGCAAGCTTTCTGTCATGTTTGCGTTATGCTTCATTAAACATTCCAACTTGAGACGATTAATTCCCCAAATTTAATTAATGACAAAAAAGGAAATCTGTTTTGCCGTGTAAAATGTCAAGTGCCGTTCCAAAGGATCTGGTGTTGTAGATAGAGTAACGACAATGGAACAAAACATGGTTCATTCATATGTGCTACAGAAGCTTTTGGAAATGTCATAGTAACCTTTTTGAAGGTGACAGTCGCGGCAAAGGGAGCTTGTTTTCCTGTGCTTAATTGTGGGAAATGAAAAAGAAATCACTCTTGAAAGAGCAGGTATCTGTGTCAGAGTCTCACTTGGGTCTTGCTTGGTGAGATCTTTCACAGAGACAATTATTGAAGTAAATAATTTCATAGTGGAAAAATCTTGCTCACCCTTTGCAGGCTGCATCTTACAAGGGACTGACTACTTCACAAATCAACAATCTATGAAAGATTACATAGGAAGAAAACATATGATTATCTGGCTCTCACCTGGTATTTGTGAGCAGGATGAATAGCATGGTTGTATGAATCAGTCCAGTTCAAATGCACATGAGAGAAGAAAGGAAAGGACAATATCAATCTCACCCGTTCGTATTTGTCCTGTCGAACGAAAATTTTCAGTGCAACCTTAAGCATCTCCACGCAGAATTCTCTGGAATCCAGTGGAACTTAGGTGAGTATGAGCCCAATCTTGGGCTCCTGTAGGAGCAGCAGTGCCAAAATATCTACTGCTGCTTTTTGTGGGAGCTGCTGCAGCAGCTGCTGGGGTCTCCTTGGGGGTAAAGCCCCATCCCCGTCAGTGGGGCTACTCCACTCTCCGCCAGCTATTTTGCTAGCAGAGACTGGAGAAGTCCGTGTTGTGTGTTAGAGCCTGACATGGGGTTCAAGGTGTGGGGGCAAGTGTTGCCACCCATCCCACCCCCTTCTCAGGGCCACCCCTCCCCTCCCAGGTCTGCCCCCCCACCTCCCGCCTGCCCCAAACGGGCTTACTGGTGGCTGGTGCTGCAGGAGCGCTAGCTCTTCATACTGCCCATGTTGAGGCAGGACTCTTACTAGTGCCAGCCCAGTGTGCGCAGTGCTTGCTTGTACAGTGACATGAACATGCATTATGGCACGTTCATGACACTTTTAGCCGGCTGTACGCATATACTGCCAGCAATATGGGCCTTAGAACTGGGCCCTTTGCCTAGGATTGCAGAGTAAGCCCCATTGAACACAATGGAACTTACTCCTGATTAAACATGTGTCAGGACTTTGTGTCAGGAACCACAAGTTAGGTTGCATAGCACCCAGCACAGCCATCACTGTGATGTATGTCACTGTGAAGTATGAGATACTGGAAAAGGGAGGGCTGTGTGGTGGTTATTTTGCTTGCGTCAAGGTTATAAACAGGCTTTTCCCCTTTGTGATTCACTTTGCCATTGGAAAATGTTGGAGAAATAACCCAACTACATTCTCAGGAAAGCAGCAGGCTCTGACACACTTCTAGCCATGACATCACTTCCGGTGGGTCCCAGACAGATTGTCATTCTAAAAAGTGGGTCACTGTGTTAAAAAGTTTGAGAACCACTGACGCAGAGGATTGGTGTGCCACAAGAATTTGTGAGAAGGGCATTTATTAGTAGGGCCATTGGGGGATGTGAGCCCCTTCTGGCAGTAGAGTGTGCTTTGTCCAAAAATGGATGGTGTGCCTTGACCATTTTAGTGCCTTGCCAGTGTGCCATGACATGAAAAAGTTGAAAATAACTGAATTAGACTGATCTAACCACTTGATTAAAAGTGCAATCCTACCCCTGTCTGTACTGAAGGAAATCCTACCCGGCATGTATTCCAAGATACGTTTGCATCGAATTGGAGCCTAATGTTGCAGTTCTATCACAAAGACCCAAAGGAACAAAGACAGCTCCATTGTAGTCTCACAACTGGCACTAGCCACTTATAGTATGGTTGAATTCTGGGATGATCTAAGAACATAAGAATAGAACTGCTGGATCAGGCCAAGGCCCATCTAGTCCAGCTTCCTGTATCTCACAGTGGCCCACCAGATGCCTCAGGGAGCACACAAGACAACGAGATACTTGCATCAAGTTGCCACTCCCCTGCATCCGGCACTCTGAGGTAGCCTGCCTCTAAAATAAGGAGGTTGCACCACCCATCATGGCCTGTAGCCTGAAGCAAACTTTTCCTCTTGGGGAGTCAAGCTTCATAGGCAAAATAGTGATATGCCCCCCCCAATATTTGCACCACCCATTTTCACTTGAGTGTGAACCACAATTTTCCAAATGCTAGCTGCACACAACTGAGGACCTGTATTGTCCTGCAGGTAGCCTTGGAGAATTTGCTCATCTTTTAACTCCCCAGATTTTTGTTTCAGGAGCAGAGTGAGTAGATATACGTGAGGTTGGCTTTGAATCATCTGTGAAAATGTCAATCCAGCAGTGGAAGGACCAGGACCAGTCATTCACAGAACTGACAAGAGAGAAGACAACAGAATGCACCTCTCCTCCATCCCTAGTCTGCACAAGATCCAGACGCATCAAAAGAAGAAGTGCAGGTTTACCCAATGCATCCTCTTTCACCGCTACAGTTGAAGATCTAAAGTAGATTAAAGGTAAGCATCATACAACACTCTGGTTTGAAAGTGCAATAGTTTCACTGCAGGGGGGATCATATGATCTGGGTCTGATAAGTGAATTTGGCCCCTGGGCTATTGATGGTCACTTATCCACATTTCCAACCCAGCAGTTTTATCCTCCAAATGCTGATGGAATTCCATAGCTGTTCCTTCCCTCCTTTCATTTGCTCCACGCTATTATTTCATTATTTAAAAAGGAGCTTCTGGGAGTTCAATGCAGTGTACAATATAACAATGTCATATTGTTTTTAATTTGATAAATATATGAGATCTGACAAGATATCATGGCCATAGGATTGGGCTGCAAGACTGAGGTCATGGACTGTATTGAGAACTTCCCAGATACTCTCCGAGAGCCAAGGACCAAGACCAGCACTGTCCTCCCACTCACCCATCGCACAGCTGGAAGCGATAGCTATATAGCTAGCTGGAAGATCAGGCTGTTGTTGATGTGACTCAGCCAAGTGCAGTGACGAAACGTAACCTATACACATTCACCTTTATATAAAGGGCAATGTGGTCCCTGTCACAGAACCCTTGATGTCTCACAGGACTCAATTAGTTAATTAGGATGACAGGAACTGAGCCAGGATATCAAGTGGGAGCTCTTGCTTGAAGCGGCCTGAGAAATCTCTCCAGTCCCTCAGTTAATAAAGACTATGGCTTTTATCTGGTGGCAGACCGATGGGAATGTGACTGTTTTATCTCTTTGCACACATGGCCAGCCGTTCTGCAGAGTACTCCCAACTGATTCTGAACTAACCACTAAGGCTCCTCAGTCACAAGCACTTAAGGGCTGCTTCTCGCAATATGGCTGCCACAGAACAAATGCTTGACGAGAGTCTCTGAGCATCGCTCCTGCTCAGGAAGAGCTGTTTTGTGCAGCTCACAACTTCTTTAGCCCTATTGGTGAAGGGTTGTGGTTCTGAGCCTCAGGAACCAGTTGTGGTTCTGAGCTATCCCAGTAGAGTTGCAGCTGACTAAGAGCCCGATCCTATCCAACTTCCCAGGGTTAATGTAGCCATGCCAATGGGGTATGCATCACACCCTGCAATGGGGATGCAGTCAGGGAAACTTCCTCAAAGTAGGGTAACATTTGCTCCCTTACCTTGAGGATGCATTGTGGCTACACTGGCACTAGAAAGCTGGATAGGATTGGGCCTTAAAGTAAACCTTATCCCATAAGGATTTTGGAGCAGTGGCATTCCCAGAGGGGGGAAATATTACATTTTTCAGGCTCCAGAATGCCAGTGTAAAGCAGCCCTTCCTCGTTCACCTTCAGAGCCATTTGCGGCTGTGAAAGCAAAGCAGAGGAGATGCCTCCACTTTGCTTTCGCAGCTGCGAATGGCTATGAAGGCAAGGGGGGGAGGGCTGCTTTACACAGATGTTCAGGAGCCTGAGAACATCCCCCCCCGAGAACGCCACTGCTTTGAACATCAGGAATCGTTTGGCTCTCAGTGGGAAAGAGGGACGGCATCAGGGGTCGCCAAATGGGCACCAGCCCAGGGGCCACACCAATCAGAGACTCCACCTTGCTAACCTCTGAAGCCTGCTGCCCCAGTACCTGAAACAATAGTGTGAATTGGCCAGAAGATTGACACTGTTGCTGCTCTCCTGCCATCTGGATCCAGGTCCATTTGGGATCCAGAAAAGGGCATTTTGGCATGTGCAACATTTTAAACCCTCCCATGTTGAACTGCACTTGCCAAAATTCTACGCAATGAATTTTGCACCCTTCTACATGCTTCTACACTCTTCTACACAATGGTTAAAAGTATACGCACTCTGTCCTTCATTGTATCTGGGCACTCTGTGCAGGAGGCACAAAATGTGTGGAGTGGGGAGACAGACAAGGCAACATGGAAGGTTGGAAGGCAGTGGGCCAGGGAAGGACTGGATTTCCCATGTCAGTTTTGATCACATTTTTGGCTGTAGGTCTTTAGCGTATATATACTCTTTAGCAGTAACTAAACCTGGCAGCTTTCCACTTGTGCTCCTGGGCAAATAAACGCTAATTATAAATCACTTGACAGCAACTGTTGTCTTTAGCCACTGCTGGCTACTCTTAAATGCTAGAAGCAATTTCATGAAGTAAATACCAACCCAATCCAGCAATTAATAGCAGAAGGATTCATTTCCACCTCTCTGCTCTGGCACTAAAGAATGCAAGCTTGCAGCAAACATGTGAACATTGAGAAATAAATGAGCACCAGTTCAAGATGTAATAAGAGTTTAAAATTACATTCTCTCTCTCTCTCTCTCTCTCTCTCTCTCTCTCTCTCTCTCTCTCT
>JAJKFI010013456.1:0-13612 GCA_029204185.1 Lerista edwardsae
TCTCTCTCTCTCTCTCTCTCTCTCTCTCTCTCTCTCTCTCTCTCTGACAAAATTGACTTTTTGAAGGAACAATGCTCAAAGCTATTTGGGGTTAGGGTGAATTTTTTTAAAAGGGAAGCAATACTGGTGCATTCATTTGTTTTCCCTTTTAAAATTTGCATGATTCACCTGAGGAGATATATCCACATTTGCTTTGAATTTCTTTAGAGGTGAAGTTCCAGTGGTGACTCTAGTCTGGTGGCTCTGCCCATGCAGTTTCTGAAAAGAGACTCTGGGAAAAATAAAATTAAGTGCATGTGCAGAGTGTCTGTGCACTTCTTTTGGGGACTGTGACCCAAGGAGGGGGGAAAGGATAATGGTATGTCCCTATTCTGTACATTAAAAAAAATTCCCTGAAAATGTACACGTGGTGTTAATGTGATATGCAGCTGGTTTAAAAAACTTTGTGCAACTTCATTTCATCAGATTCTATCTGCCAATGTTTTATATTTATATTTTTGTATTTATTTTTAAGAAATAAACCAGTTTTTATAACTATAATGTTGCTTGCCTCTTCTGTAAGGACATTAAGACATCTGAAGTGTTTCAAAAGCATGATTCAGAGCTCACTACAGGGCCTAGCTATATCTCTGAAAGCAAAGAAAATGCATTGACAGTTTTGGGGTATTCTGTAATTAACACTTCAAATTATCTCTGCCCTGCAACACTGATTGCTGGGAGGTATGTGTGTGCTTGTGCATATATGTGTGTGGCCACAACTACATTTTTAATGCAATGTTTTTGCAACTGGCGGTCGTCTCCCAGCCTATATGAGTGTTTGGTCTCAACCATATCTCTTGGGAAGGATATATTTTGCAGAGCTCTCCACCAAAATGTTTGAGATGGCTGACAGGACAATTTGACCTGAAGGCTGGAAAAACGTATCCTGTCATTTAATCAATATGAGAAGAAACCATCTCAAATAGAGGTTCTTACCCGCTTTGTGTGTGCATTCAGGAGCTGGGATACAGGAGTGGAGTTATCCTATAATGGTGCCATTCTACTGTAATGTTGCATAGCCCCCTGGTGCATGTAGGGAGGGATGGCATAGGAAGGATTTCTGCAAGCTGAGATCAACCATGCATGAATTTTCCAATATGAAGAGATATTGGGGGGAAAAATGAATCCACTTGATTGCTTCTGATTGATGGGATGAACAAAATGCTATATTAGTGTTGGAATGTTCTGTTAGTACAATATTTGAAACATGGTATATGTAATGAATTCACTCACACACACACACACACACACACACACACACACACACACACACACACACACATGATGGTAGTGGTGTGTGTGTCTGGCATTCTGGCTAATATATATATTTGATTGAAAAGGCATGTTAAACAGTCCCTTTAAACAAGACCGATGATTTCCTGCTGTTTGTTAAAAATTGGACATTTCCATTTGACATGTCTTCTTACTTGATTTGCTTTGTTTTTCTCATTCAAAATCAAACTAGACAATACATTTGTCTTGTTGGAAGAGTGACAACATGTGGACCAAGGCACTGTATATATGGTTAGCAAGTGTGTAAATGCTTGCCTCCGCCGGAAGGGGGAGCTTTTGCTTAATTTAAAGCAGGGGTTCCCAAAATAAGGAGCATTGTGATCCACCTCATCCCCTGCATAGGGTTGCTACACTCCTGGTGGAGTGACTCCTGAAGGCTTCTAAGGGCCATTCTGAGGCCTGCAGAGGCCTATAGAGAAGGTTGCTGGGAGAGGCTTCCAGAAACTCTGGAAAGTAATGGGACCTCTAGAATGTCTCCT
The DNA here is from genome assembly GCA_029204185.1 of Lerista edwardsae. Taxonomy (NCBI): domain Eukaryota; kingdom Metazoa; phylum Chordata; class Lepidosauria; order Squamata; family Scincidae; genus Lerista; species Lerista edwardsae. Next base: position 1,812 of record JAJKFI010013456.1, read on the forward strand.
TTTGGAGCCAAACCAGTGCAAGGATGGGCAGGAGGGACCAGATCATGACCCACTGTGCTTGGACTCATGACCCCCCAGTTGGTCATGACCCACACTTTGGGAAGCGCTGATTCAAAGGCCTGTGGGTTGGCTCTCTCCTACTGTCACTAGACTTCTCATTCAATTTCTTATCTTCTGTTTTCCTAGCTTCTTGTAACAACGGCTGCAGTTCTCTCTTTGTCCTAGAAGTCACTATCATTGTATGTGGGGCTCAGCTCTGCTAACACCCTTGCTTGTTTTTCTAGTGAGATATGTGAACCATAGAGATGGTGGTAATGGGACTACGAGTGAAATTGCCTGGAAGAAATTGCCTGGAGATGCTATTTGCTGCAACTAGACTGTGAGGGGATTGGAGGGGGGGGCAGGAAAACAACATGAAGGAGGGTCAAGAGACTCCCACACTGTAATATCAATCTGGATTGTCCAGATTCTCATGCAGCCTGTCTTTCCAAACCAAAAAACAAATATGCCCGACACTGTTACATGCATGTGCTATTGTTTATTTTAACAGTAAACCTGTATATTAATCTATATTTAATTGCATAAATGTTCATCCTTGACGAAAAGCAGTTGTAACACAAAACAGTGATCTCGCCCCCCCCACAGCTTTCTCAATTGCTCCTGCAATGTTCTGCTGCCCTCTTAATTCGTAGGGTGAGCCTTTTCCATTGAATTGAACAGGAGAGTAGTAGAAGAGTTTCATATGTCCCTTGATTCTTTTGTGCCAATAGCAAACATTAGCCAGTGCAGTGCTATTGACCTTACAGGCTTACTTTAAAGAATGGATGGCCAACCTCCTGTACTTAGGGGCCCATAACTATCCTGACTAAGGGGGCAGGCTCCCAACTGATTGCTGCCACCCCCCTGCCTGTTAACATTTATTTATTTGAAGAATTTATACCCCACCTTTCCTTTGCTGAAGCAAATGCCCAAGGTGGCTTGCAGAGAACAACAAAATACAATGTAACCACAATAAGTAAAACATTAAGAAGAAAAAAGAAAAGAAAAAAACATTGAACATTTGCCCTACTTTGGCAGGTGGGAAAACCGTTGACCAGGGGAGTAAACAAACTATGACAGTATTCCAGAGGGACAGAGGGCAGACAGCCAACTATCATCCAAAGGCCAGACAAAATAGGTATTATTTGAGCCCACTCCGAAAGGCCATGAGAGACTGTGTAGTTCTTAATTCTTCTGGACGGGAATTCCATATTTGTGGAGTTGTTACAGAGAAGGCTCACACCCGAGCTGCCATCCCTTTAACTTGGGACAGAGGGGGCCCTTGAAGGAGAGACCCTTCAGATGATCTAAGAGGGTGAACTGGTATGTATGGGAGAAGGCGGTCCTTTAGGTAGGCTGGGCCTACGTCATGCAAGGCCTTAAAGGTCAGTATCATCATCTTAAGTTGAGATTGGAAGTGAATGGGCAGCCACCAGCTGCTGAAGGAGTCGTCCTACTGAGTCAAACCATCTAGCCCCTGTAACCACCCAGGCTGCTGCATTTTGTACTAACTGAAGCTTCTGAACTGTTCTCGAGGGAAGCCCTACATACAGTGAATTACAGTAGTCCAGCCTTGAAATCACTAATGCATGGACCACCGTGGCCAGGTCAGAATGGCTCAAGTAGGGCCGTAGTTGGCGCACCAATTGAAGCTGGGCAAATGCACTCCTAGCCACAGGTGCTACCTGGTTTTCCAGAGACAGCTGAGAGTCCAGGAGCACTCCCAGACTGCGCACCTGTTCTTGCAGGGGAAGTGTCACTCCATTCAGAGTGGGTGAAAGACTTAGTGCCTGCATTGAGGATTTCCTGACCAGGAGGACTTCTCTTTTCTGGATTCAGTCTTTTATAGAAACATACTTTTTCTTCCCTGCCTCATAAACTACTGAATACAAGGGAGAACATATGTATGTACCCAGCAGGTAAGGTGGTAACACTTCCTAGACCAGTTTTAGACCAGTCAAACATAAAGCCTACAGGCTGGATGTGGCTTGCGGAAGCTCTTTATCCACCCCACATGACAAATGGGCTCTCTCAGTGTTGCCCTTTCAACCAGCAATGTGCGGTGTGGGGGTGGAAGGTGGGGCAAAACCACCCTTGGAGTTCCTTGGAAAGGGTTGCCACTGTCATTGAGTGGCTATGATCCCACAAACACTCACAACCCCTCAACAGGTGCCATGAATGCTATTCAGCCCACCATATGAAAGGAGTTTGACATCCCTGTCCTAGACCATATCACTATTAGCAGAACTGCATTCCCATACATAGCAAAACTGACTTTTTGTCAAGCGCTTGACTTGAACATAGAGAGAACTACATGCACTGCTACAGTGCCTAGGCAGAAAACAACAAGACAAGAAAGGATGCAAAACTAGAGCTCAATTAACAGTAGGAGACAGCAACCCACAAGCCTTTAAACTAAGCAACAAACTCCCCTTACTGGCTAATATTTCCACATTTGCTGATACACTGCGTGGCTCAGATGTCACTCTTCCAACAGCCATTTTGGTTTGCAATTGTGTATGTGTGTGTGTGTGTGTTGGAGGGAGCTATTCAAACATGTGACTGCCCATTGCCATTCCCACCTACAATCCAAAGTAGTAGAGTTCATAAATCGTTTCAAAATTTCATCTGTGCACAAAGACATTTAATAATAATAAAATAATAATGCTAGTATTTATATACCGCCTTTCTTTGGCCATTAGATTGCTCCTCTGGCTTTAATTCAAGGCGGTTTACATAGGCAGGCTTTATTTCTCTAAACCCGCAAGGGCTTTTTACAAATTACAAAGAAGTTCTATCTTTCAAGAACTACAACATACAGATGGAACTTTTGTGGAACTTTACAGATGGAACTTTAGTCCTTCTTTCTGGCCACACGATTGCCTTCCTGCTGGCTGATAAACGGCTTCTCTGCTCCCACCAAAGAAACAGCTGGCCCAGCACAACTCCTCTCTCACAGGCAGCTGGTGACAGCTCTTATCAGTCGCAATTCTTAAGGTCTGCCACTCACGGAGATTTCTGGTGTTGTCGAACTAGTGACCTTCGGATCTTATCTTCGGGCAAACGGAGGCTTTAACCCTCTCGACTAAACCTCCTGCCTCCTGCCATTTCTTCCTTCTTCAACCAGCTTCTTCATGCTTCTTGCTCTCCCCAATTTCTGGTAGTTCTTATATACAGTTGGGGAAAAAAAAAAGGTTGGTGGAAGCAAAATCAGAGGCACTGTTCTCCTTGCAGAAGCACATGGAAGAGGCATGATACATGAGACCATCTCCAAGTTTTAGAGGTAGCCTATCTCTGAATGCAAGATGGAAGGGAGTGGCAACAGGAAACAGGTACCTTGTTGTCTTGAGTGCTCCCTGAGGCATCTGGTGGGCCATTGTGAGATCCAGGAAGTTGGACTAGATGGTCCTTAGCCTGATCCAGCAGGGCTCTTCTTACGTTCTTAGGAGACTATGGAGCCAACTAAAATAATGCTTTGACTCAGGAACTACTGTGGGTCTCTGATTGGCTATCCATCTCAAACTGCAACCAGGGAACCTTTACTGACTGTGCCAATTATATTAAGTAATTTCGTCTAAGGATGTTTGACAAACTGTCTATATATGCTTTTTAAACTTTTCCAAGGTATAATACCTTCCCAAGCATTATGTACACAGTCATGTAATAAAGCTTTAACATTTACTTTTGAGGCAGGAAAATTTTTTATGCCTTTTTGTTAAGTAAACCTCTGTTATGGAATAACTTTCTGAAGAGTCAGAATTAAAAATAATAACTTTGAAGAAATATTGTCGCTATACTATCTGTGGAATGCAACCTTATATACCTTTTCAAGGACATATAATACTTTCTTCAGTAATTGCTGAAACCCATTGTGGATTAGGAAACACATGCTTGGTAATTAAATCAATCAATCAAATAATTAAAATCTTCAGTGCCTGAAAGCCACCTTTGAATACACAGAATTCTAAGCTCAAGGTTTGTTCCAGTCTGAAAACTGGTCAGTAAATAGTCACATTTTGACTTCACCAATATCAATGAGGTTTGGTGTGTTCTTATTTTATTGGAAGCAAAACATATTTAGAGCGCAATCCTAATCTGGAGTTAGGCCGGCATAAACTAAGCCAGCAAAGTTTGGCCAGCACAAGGGCCACTGTAAAGTGCGTTTGGACCACTCTCGGACTCAGGGAGGATGGCGCATGTCTGTGTACTGACCTCTCCGACACCGAGAGTGGTCCAAACATACTTTACGGTGTCCCTTGTGCTGACCAAACTTTGCTGGCTTAGTTTATGCCAGCCTAACTCAGTTTAGGATTGCGCCCTTAAATACGTTTTTAAAAAATGTAAGGCGCCTCATTTTGACGGCAGGACTAGTCATTTACAGAAATAAATTTGCCATTGCATTGTGATGTTGGTGCAATGCAAATTCCGAGCATTTGACTCTTCCCTACAATTCCTTCTGTAGTATTCTCTTTCTGGCTGGTGCACAAATATTAAGATCCAGTTTGGCACTCATTGATGCACACCTGAGACTCCAAAACACATTTTGCCAGTGCAGCCTTGTGATAATCAAATCTGTTTGGGTGTTATTTACAAACAATATTTATGTTGGCGTCTGGAAGGGAATGGCACACCGGGAAAGCCAATTGGGGGATGAGGAGGAAAAGCAGCAGGAGAGAAGCTGGCAAGGTACTGTGGCAGGTTTTAGTAATACTTTTGGAAATATCAGACTGTACTTCTGGATGCAGATAGGAGAAGCTCATGGCTCTACCATGTCTAAGGCTTGCTTGTGAAAGCTGTCTTCTCCAGGAGATGTTATAGGCTAGGATCCTTCTCTCTGACATGCTAACTTTCCACAGGCAAGGAATTCTGGGTGCAGAGAAGAAGCATCCCATCATTTAGTCTTAACACCTGCATTCTAAAATGACATCTTCCCAGGAAGTTTGTAATAATCCATCATGGCTAAAAGCATTTCATGGCTAAGGCTTTATGGAACTGTCCTGAAAAAATGTTGCAGCGTTATCAAAGCATTTTAGGGAGCCCTCAAAATTCCACAAATGTTCTGAATGAGCAAAACTCCAGGTTGAATGCCAGGACAGCCAAAATTCAAATTTTGGGATAGCCAATGCAAAAAGCTTTCCTATGTTATACTATTTGATTGATTGATTGATTGATTGATTGATTGATTGATTATGTTGTTTGTCTTACTGATATTAGCACCATTTTCAACTTCAGGTCAAAGGTAATGCTGGGGGAGGGTTAGGAATACTTCCCCCTAAAACCCTTCAGTCTTGGGGACATTACCTTTTCTTCCCCCAATCCCACTCACAGCCATTGTTTCTCCCAGTGGTGTCATCCTACCGGTACGCTGGGCGGGACATCCGGGTGATAGGCAGCCCGCCTGTCGTGTACCGCAGCGTTACGCCGTTTGCATAATGTACACAAGCGGCGTAACTGGTTACGCAAATGGCGTAACACTGCAGTATGCGACGGGAGGGCTGCTGATCACCCGGATGTCCCGCCCAGCGTACCGGTAGGATGACACCACTGGTTTCTCCTGCAGCTATTCGGTGCCATTTTTCTCAAGCCACTGCTTCCTCCTCCTCCCTCTTACATCAATCTTATGGAGAAAACTAAGTTTTATTTTATTGCAAATTTCAGTGTTTTGCAAAGGCAGAAGTGGAGAAAGTGGTGTTACATGTTTTATCCAAAATTTACTTAACATTATAAACTATAATTTATTTAAAAGCATACTAGGTAGGTGATATAGTGTCAGCAGATGCAGCCACCATCATTACCCATTCACCCCCTCATTAAGTAGTAAATAAAAACCAAATAAAATATCCAAAACATAATTAAAAACATTGTTCAAGTCTTTAAGCCATAAGTTAAAATACATTGCTGGGGTTTGGTTTCACCTTCACATATGGAAAGCATCTTCAGAAGGCTGCACAAAAAAATTGTATCCTCTGCTCAGTGTTCTTAGTAACATTCCTTTTTAAGGTGAAGTAACTGAAGTAAATGTCTAATTGGTCTCACCTGATAGCTGCCAGACCTACTAGCTGGCTATCAGGTGAGACCAATTAGACATTTACTTCAGTCACCTTGAAAACGAAAGTTACTAAGAACAGTGAGCAAAGGATGCAAAATTCTTTGCAGCCCCCTGAGGTGGCTTTCCACAGGGGAAGGTGAAACTTTGGGACAAAATCCTACAATGAATTTTAATCCATGACTTTACATGTTTTTAATTACATGTTTTTAATTATGTTTTGGACTCATCCAGCCATGAAAGTCTTAATATATTTGTACCAAATAATTTTTTTTTTTTTGGGGGGGGGGAGATTTCAGGGTAGGATTTTTTTTTTTTTTTTTAAAAAGGAGAAGTGCAGAAAGTGGGGTTAGTTGTTTTTATTTTGATTTCACTGTTTCCTCCCACCTCTGCATATGGGTGATCCCGCCAATCAGGGACTGAGATTCCATGGCCGTTTTGCAAGGGGAGAAACCTTCCAATCTGATTTGAATTTCACTTGAGAGGACAGCTTGTACGATATTTTGGAATGAGTCTGATCTGGATATTTTGGATGAGCCTTACTTCTGATCTGGCCTGTAGGAGGTTTGTGAGTCTCCTCCTTCTCCTCTTACACTGCTTACGTGGGTCAGGCAGTTACCTAAGCAGCCCCCAATCCTTACCAGGCCACAGATAGATATATTTTCTTATTTCTATGTGTTATTACCTACCCATTAAGGGAAAAGCTCTTCCCTTAGCATCATAGAGGATTAGCCATTAAAATCCTGTCCTTTGTGCCTTGATGCGCTGACTGCAAGCTTTCTGTCATGTTTGCGTTATGCTTCATTAAACATTCCAACTTGAGACGATTAATTCCCCAAATTTAATTAATGACAAAAAAGGAAATCTGTTTTGCCGTGTAAAATGTCAAGTGCCGTTCCAAAGGATCTGGTGTTGTAGATAGAGTAACGACAATGGAACAAAACATGGTTCATTCATATGTGCTACAGAAGCTTTTGGAAATGTCATAGTAACCTTTTTGAAGGTGACAGTCGCGGCAAAGGGAGCTTGTTTTCCTGTGCTTAATTGTGGGAAATGAAAAAGAAATCACTCTTGAAAGAGCAGGTATCTGTGTCAGAGTCTCACTTGGGTCTTGCTTGGTGAGATCTTTCACAGAGACAATTATTGAAGTAAATAATTTCATAGTGGAAAAATCTTGCTCACCCTTTGCAGGCTGCATCTTACAAGGGACTGACTACTTCACAAATCAACAATCTATGAAAGATTACATAGGAAGAAAACATATGATTATCTGGCTCTCACCTGGTATTTGTGAGCAGGATGAATAGCATGGTTGTATGAATCAGTCCAGTTCAAATGCACATGAGAGAAGAAAGGAAAGGACAATATCAATCTCACCCGTTCGTATTTGTCCTGTCGAACGAAAATTTTCAGTGCAACCTTAAGCATCTCCACGCAGAATTCTCTGGAATCCAGTGGAACTTAGGTGAGTATGAGCCCAATCTTGGGCTCCTGTAGGAGCAGCAGTGCCAAAATATCTACTGCTGCTTTTTGTGGGAGCTGCTGCAGCAGCTGCTGGGGTCTCCTTGGGGGTAAAGCCCCATCCCCGTCAGTGGGGCTACTCCACTCTCCGCCAGCTATTTTGCTAGCAGAGACTGGAGAAGTCCGTGTTGTGTGTTAGAGCCTGACATGGGGTTCAAGGTGTGGGGGCAAGTGTTGCCACCCATCCCACCCCCTTCTCAGGGCCACCCCTCCCCTCCCAGGTCTGCCCCCCCACCTCCCGCCTGCCCCAAACGGGCTTACTGGTGGCTGGTGCTGCAGGAGCGCTAGCTCTTCATACTGCCCATGTTGAGGCAGGACTCTTACTAGTGCCAGCCCAGTGTGCGCAGTGCTTGCTTGTACAGTGACATGAACATGCATTATGGCACGTTCATGACACTTTTAGCCGGCTGTACGCATATACTGCCAGCAATATGGGCCTTAGAACTGGGCCCTTTGCCTAGGATTGCAGAGTAAGCCCCATTGAACACAATGGAACTTACTCCTGATTAAACATGTGTCAGGACTTTGTGTCAGGAACCACAAGTTAGGTTGCATAGCACCCAGCACAGCCATCACTGTGATGTATGTCACTGTGAAGTATGAGATACTGGAAAAGGGAGGGCTGTGTGGTGGTTATTTTGCTTGCGTCAAGGTTATAAACAGGCTTTTCCCCTTTGTGATTCACTTTGCCATTGGAAAATGTTGGAGAAATAACCCAACTACATTCTCAGGAAAGCAGCAGGCTCTGACACACTTCTAGCCATGACATCACTTCCGGTGGGTCCCAGACAGATTGTCATTCTAAAAAGTGGGTCACTGTGTTAAAAAGTTTGAGAACCACTGACGCAGAGGATTGGTGTGCCACAAGAATTTGTGAGAAGGGCATTTATTAGTAGGGCCATTGGGGGATGTGAGCCCCTTCTGGCAGTAGAGTGTGCTTTGTCCAAAAATGGATGGTGTGCCTTGACCATTTTAGTGCCTTGCCAGTGTGCCATGACATGAAAAAGTTGAAAATAACTGAATTAGACTGATCTAACCACTTGATTAAAAGTGCAATCCTACCCCTGTCTGTACTGAAGGAAATCCTACCCGGCATGTATTCCAAGATACGTTTGCATCGAATTGGAGCCTAATGTTGCAGTTCTATCACAAAGACCCAAAGGAACAAAGACAGCTCCATTGTAGTCTCACAACTGGCACTAGCCACTTATAGTATGGTTGAATTCTGGGATGATCTAAGAACATAAGAATAGAACTGCTGGATCAGGCCAAGGCCCATCTAGTCCAGCTTCCTGTATCTCACAGTGGCCCACCAGATGCCTCAGGGAGCACACAAGACAACGAGATACTTGCATCAAGTTGCCACTCCCCTGCATCCGGCACTCTGAGGTAGCCTGCCTCTAAAATAAGGAGGTTGCACCACCCATCATGGCCTGTAGCCTGAAGCAAACTTTTCCTCTTGGGGAGTCAAGCTTCATAGGCAAAATAGTGATATGCCCCCCCAATATTTGCACCACCCATTTTCACTTGAGTGTGAACCACAATTTTCCAAATGCTAGCTGCACACAACTGAGGACCTGTATTGTCCTGCAGGTAGCCTTGGAGAATTTGCTCATCTTTTAACTCCCCAGATTTTTGTTTCAGGAGCAGAGTGAGTAGATATACGTGAGGTTGGCTTTGAATCATCTGTGAAAATGTCAATCCAGCAGTGGAAGGACCAGGACCAGTCATTCACAGAACTGACAAGAGAGAAGACAACAGAATGCACCTCTCCTCCATCCCTAGTCTGCACAAGATCCAGACGCATCAAAAGAAGAAGTGCAGGTTTACCCAATGCATCCTCTTTCACCGCTACAGTTGAAGATCTAAAGTAGATTAAAGGTAAGCATCATACAACACTCTGGTTTGAAAGTGCAATAGTTTCACTGCAGGGGGGATCATATGATCTGGGTCTGATAAGTGAATTTGGCCCCTGGGCTATTGATGGTCACTTATCCACATTTCCAACCCAGCAGTTTTATCCTCCAAATGCTGATGGAATTCCATAGCTGTTCCTTCCCTCCTTTCATTTGCTCCACGCTATTATTTCATTATTTAAAAAGGAGCTTCTGGGAGTTCAATGCAGTGTACAATATAACAATGTCATATTGTTTTTAATTTGATAAATATATGAGATCTGACAAGATATCATGGCCATAGGATTGGGCTGCAAGACTGAGGTCATGGACTGTATTGAGAACTTCCCAGATACTCTCCGAGAGCCAAGGACCAAGACCAGCACTGTCCTCCCACTCACCCATCGCACAGCTGGAAGCGATAGCTATATAGCTAGCTGGAAGATCAGGCTGTTGTTGATGTGACTCAGCCAAGTGCAGTGACGAAACGTAACCTATACACATTCACCTTTATATAAAGGGCAATGTGGTCCCTGTCACAGAACCCTTGATGTCTCACAGGACTCAATTAGTTAATTAGGATGACAGGAACTGAGCCAGGATATCAAGTGGGAGCTCTTGCTTGAAGCGGCCTGAGAAATCTCTCCAGTCCCTCAGTTAATAAAGACTATGGCTTTTATCTGGTGGCAGACCGATGGGAATGTGACTGTTTTATCTCTTTGCACACATGGCCAGCCGTTCTGCAGAGTACTCCCAACTGATTCTGAACTAACCACTAAGGCTCCTCAGTCACAAGCACTTAAGGGCTGCTTCTCGCAATATGGCTGCCACAGAACAAATGCTTGACGAGAGTCTCTGAGCATCGCTCCTGCTCAGGAAGAGCTGTTTTGTGCAGCTCACAACTTCTTTAGCCCTATTGGTGAAGGGTTGTGGTTCTGAGCCTCAGGAACCAGTTGTGGTTCTGAGCTATCCCAGTAGAGTTGCAGCTGACTAAGAGCCCGATCCTATCCAACTTCCCAGGGTTAATGTAGCCATGCCAATGGGGTATGCATCACACCCTGCAATGGGGATGCAGTCAGGGAAACTTCCTCAAAGTAGGGTAACATTTGCTCCCTTACCTTGAGGATGCATTGTGGCTACACTGGCACTAGAAAGCTGGATAGGATTGGGCCTTAAAGTAAACCTTATCCCATAAGGATTTTGGAGCAGTGGCATTCCCAGAGGGGGGAAATATTACATTTTTCAGGCTCCAGAATGCCAGTGTAAAGCAGCCCTTCCTCGTTCACCTTCAGAGCCATTTGCGGCTGTGAAAGCAAAGCAGAGGAGATGCCTCCACTTTGCTTTCGCAGCTGCGAATGGCTATGAAGGCAAGGGGGGAGGGCTGCTTTACACAGATGTTCAGGAGCCTGAGAACATCCCCCCCGAGAACGCCACTGCTTTGAACATCAGGAATCGTTTGGCTCTCAGTGGGAAAGAGGGACGGCATCAGGGGTCGCCAAATGGGCACCAGCCCAGGGGCCACACCAATCAGAGACTCCACCTTGCTAACCTCTGAAGCCTGCTGCCCCAGTACCTGAAACAATAGTGTGAATTGGCCAGAAGATTGACACTGTTGCTGCTCTCCTGCCATCTGGATCCAGGTCCATTTGGGATCCAGAAAAGGGCATTTTGGCATGTGCAACATTTTAAACCCTCCCATGTTGAACTGCACTTGCCAAAATTCTACGCAATGAATTTTGCACCCTTCTACATGCTTCTACACTCTTCTACACAATGGTTAAAAGTATACGCACTCTGTCCTTCATTGTATCTGGGCACTCTGTGCAGGAGGCACAAAATGTGTGGAGTGGGGAGACAGACAAGGCAACATGGAAGGTTGGAAGGCAGTGGGCCAGGGAAGGACTGGATTTCCCATGTCAGTTTTGATCACATTTTTGGCTGTAGGTCTTTAGCGTATATATACTCTTTAGCAGTAACTAAACCTGGCAGCTTTCCACTTGTGCTCCTGGGCAAATAAACGCTAATTATAAATCACTTGACAGCAACTGTTGTCTTTAGCCACTGCTGGCTACTCTTAAATGCTAGAAGCAATTTCATGAAGTAAATACCAACCCAATCCAGCAATTAATAGCAGAAGGATTCATTTCCACCTCTCTGCTCTGGCACTAAAGAATGCAAGCTTGCAGCAAACATGTGAACATTGAGAAATAAATGAGCACCAGTTCAAGATGTAATAAGAGTTTAAAATTACATTCTCTCTCTCTCTCTCTCTCTCTCTCTCTCTCTCTCTCTCTCTCTCT
>JAJKFI010013478.1:0-15744 GCA_029204185.1 Lerista edwardsae
GACCACTCTCGGAGTCAGGGAGGATGGCGCAGGTCTGTGTGCTGGCCACTCTGACTCCGAGAGTGGTCCAAACATACTTTACGGTGTCCCTTGTGCCAGCTAATCTTTGCTGGCCTAACTGTGCCGGCCTAACTCCAGGTGAGGATTGTGCCCTCAGTCTCACCCACCTCGCAGAGTTCTGGCAAGGACAAATGGAGGACAGAAAATGTGTACACTACCCTGAGCTCCTTGGAGGAAGGCAGTATAAATATGTGAACATTAATAAAAGTAAAATAGGATTTTAATTTTGGCATGCTATAAGAAGCCTATCCATAGACTGTATTTTTCTTCTGATTTTTAATGCAAAATGAAATCTGAACGTATTGTGAAACAGCACAATTGGAGATTTCACCACATTTTAGTCAACGTGTTTCGAACCATATTCTGCAACATTCACAAATGCCTCCTTAGTATGAAGGGAAAGTGTCTCTCTGTCTGTCTCTCTCTGTCTCTCTCTCTCTGTCTCTCTCTCTCTCTCTCTCTCTCTCTCTGTGTGTGTGTGTGTGTGTGTGTGTGTGTGTGTGTGTGTGTGTGAGAAAAAGAGAGAGAGAGAGAGAGAGAGAGAGAGATTTAATAAATACTATGGCCCATTCTCCAGATTTCAGTTTTCTGTTCGGGTAAATTGTCTTTGCCCGAACAGAATTTCTAGTCAGGGAAATATATCTGCACTTAATTGATGTATACATTTAAATTTTTCAGTTGTATTTTAATGTAATTTTTGAGAACATGCAATAAACTATCCCAGACCAGTGAGGGAGGTATGTTCAGTACGTTTCATGTTGTTTTTTTAAAAATGCTCACTTTTCTTTAATAATGTTAAACCCAAGTTGTCTGGTGTCTTCACGGGGGGTGGGTGCAAGGCAGTGATGTCATCCGGGCGCTCCAGGAACCGGAACACCCGGATGATTGGCAGCCCTCCACCCCTATGGCGGAGGCCAGCCATGCCTCCCTGCGCCTGGAATCGCTCCATTTCAGAGCAATTCGGATGTGCAGGAGGGTGGGCAGGCCCAGGAGCAGCTCGCCCGTCCTCGGGAGAGGCGGCGCGGCCCGGGCCCGTCCACGGAACTAGCAGAATGACGTACCGGGCCGTTCCACCAGGATGACACCGCTGGTGCAAGGGTAAATAGGCTACCTCAGAATGCCAGATACAGGAACATGGCAGCAAGATGCAGGCATCTTGTTGCCTTGTGTGCTCCCTGAGGCATCTGGTGCGCCAACAGGATGCTGGACTGGATGGGCCTTTTATCTTTCGTTCCTATGTTCTTGTGTAACTACAGATGGCAAAAAACCACACAACCTTTTATATTTTGAGACATTCAGTCAACCACCAGAGGGAGTGCCGTGAATGCAATATAAAAAATCTCATCCTGGCACAGAAACTGCATTTACATAATTTAGGGCAGTGGGCTCGGGGTTCAAGCTGGACGCCGATTTTCATTTGTCATAAAGCAACACTTAGGAGAAAATTCAGAATTTAGGTTTGTCCATAAACAGTTTCTCCTAGTTGACAATGACACTACCTGCCCTTTGAAGAGAATAGTATCAAACAGGGAAGAGTTACGTAATGGTCCGCCTGGTTTTTAGTGTGCTGTTGCCATTCCTAGTACACCATCAACAGAACCACCAGATCGCGTTCAAGTGCTGGCAATTGAGCTGATATTGCATAAAGTGGCCAGAAAGTCTCTTTGCTAATAATGACTCTGCAGCAGTGGTGTCATCCAGGGGGAACGTGCCAGAACGGGATATCCTAATTAGGGATAGTTCCACCCACCCACCACCATTCGTTGCTGCCTCCGTGATGGACTCGGTGCTGCGATGCGCCCCTGGCCTCAGAGGGGGCGCCTGCTCGCCAGGGGGGACGGGTGGGGGGCGCGCCGGGTGCCCAAGCAAGCAGCGGTGGGGCACGTCCACCGGGGTAGCCTGCATGGCGGGCGGGAAGGCGGCGGAACCAACGGGATGGGCTGCCAATCAAAGGTGAGTCCCGGTCACCGTTCTGGTTCCTGAATCAGTTAGATCCCACCGCTGCTCTGCAGTAATGAGGGAAGGACATGTTTGCATGTACCAATAAACCAGAACTTTGGCTTGTACCCGAGCACGAAGCATCTCTGAAAGGAAGCCAGCAGGGTCATCATCATGTTGTGCTTGCATGCAAATTGCATGCCTTAATTACGTTTATTATACAATATACATCTGCTCTAGCGTTATGCACTTAGTACAAAAATAACCATGGAAATGGTATCATATCTACTCTGTCTTCATGAAATGATTCAGATTTCCATTATTAATGCTATGGCCTATTTTCCCATTTCCCCTCTAATTATCTGGGTTATATACAGAGAATTACTGGAAAAAAAAATACACAGAAGAAATTATTCTACCCCAGCCAGCTTGTAGCAGCAGAAGCCATTAAGATCTTCAAACTTTTTGCCGTGCACTGTTCCGTTTATACAATATTGTGGCCTGGCAGCCCAATCCTATGTTGCACTGGAGCAGGCTGGTGGGCCTGTGTTGTATCCAGCGCAACATGGGAGGCCTGAGGAGGAGCCGGTGCCTCTGAAGTAGGCTGCACGGCCTTGTCTTGGATGCAGCCTAACAATCCTTTCCCAAACTTGCATGGCCTATCTGTAGACCATTCTCAGCACTCAATGTGCCGCAGCCAAGGAGGTTTTAATAACAGGAGGCGGCATCCCTTAAGAACTAATGCTGGTGAAGTGAAGCCAGTGGGCGGGCTTAGCCGCCATGTTAGTCGACTCAAAACAATCCTCATTCCAAGCATTTCAGAATGCTTTGCTCGTATTGTTTAGGATTGAATTGTTTATTCCTTAAATAAAAACTTACGAAAATAAAAACATGATCGTGTAGACACGATCTTATTATTATTTAATATGCAATTACAAGGTTAAATTCCTCATAATTATATTACTGAACATACCTGACGAAATGCTACTTGCTGTCTATTTAAACTCAGATTGCACTATTTTGATAGACTTTATTGAAATCTACACAAGCAAAAATAAAACGGTCATGCCCCATAATAAAAAATTCTGATAATGTTCAGAATTTCATAAATATTACAGTAGAAAATGAAAGGCAGAGGAATAAAGTGTGAACATGAAGGAAAGAAAAAAAGGGGAGGGTGGGCAAAAATTAGATAAATATATAGGAAAATTACATTAAAATATCTTCATAACACAAGTAGTTGTCAATATGAGAGTAATTCTTTTTTACTTCTAGACTATTAAGAGTATTTTTCTCAACTTCTACACTCACCCCCCCCCCATAAAACAAATGCTGTTAATGTTCAGAATTTTGAAAATATTACAGTAGAAAATGGAAGGTGGGGAAAAAAGTGTAAACGGGAAGGGGGGAAAAAGGAGGGGGAATTTTTTTTTTTTTTTACCTTCTAGACCATTAACAGTGGGTGTCAGAAAATGGTGAATAAGATTGCTAGGAACAACAAGAAATTACACAGCTTCAAAAATAATGCACTCACTATTTCAGTGAACTGTAGTTTTATTGAACGGATGTAATGTGAATACATGAATCTTTCCATGGAAATTAAATCCTATTTTTCTGACAGCGATTTGCACACCTGTATGCAGAACACGCAGGCATGATTAAAGAGGTTGAGATTAACTTTTACACACGTGCAGGGAGATTTTGATTCGTGAATTCGTGGCAATCCTCCTTGGCGGCAATGATCTGAGTCAACCATATTGGTTGACCCTGATGTGGCTTCAAGAAAATGACGTCATGCCGCCTCCAGTTATCTAACCTTCTTGGCCGCAGCACACTGGTTGAAAATGGCTGCACTAGAGGCTTCTGGGAAATAATCGCCACAGCACAAACTTAGGGCGCGATCCTAAACTGAGTTGTTGTTGTTCAGTCGCTAAGTCATGTCCGACTCTTCGCGACCCCATGGACCACAGCATGCCTGACCTCTCTGTCCTCCACTAGCTTCCGGAGTTTTCCCAACTTCATGTTCATCGCTTCGGTGACACTGTCTAACCATCTCATCCTCTGCCGCCCCCTTCTCCTTTTGCCTTCCATCTTTCCCAGCATGAGGGTCTTTTCTAAAGAGTCCTCTCTTCTCATGAGGCGGCCAAAGTATTTGAGCTTCAGCTTCAGGATTTGTCCTTCCAGGGAGCAATCAGGCTCGACTTCCTGTAGGATTGCCCAATTGGATCTCCTTGCAGTCCAGGGGACTCTCAGGAGTCTTCTCCAACAGGTCTCTCAGGAATCTTCTAAACTGAGTTAGGCCGGCATAAACAAAGCCAGCAAAGTTTGGCTAGCACAAGGGCCACCGTAAATCATGTTTGGACCACTGAGGCCAGCACACAGACATGCGCCATCCTCCCTGACTCCGAGAGTGGTCCAAACACGCTTTATGGTGGCCCTTGTGCTGGCCAAACTTTGCTGGCCTAGCTTAGGCCAGCCTAGCTCCAGTTTAGGATTGCGCTCTGGAACTTCTACCACTTCCTCATTCTATCATCACTACCTGGGAGCAATGAAGAAGATGTTTGTGAGGGTCCCCAGTGAGTGTCACCAAAACAAACCAATATGGCAACAGTGACTTTTGCTGTTGTTCCATGCGAGAGAGCTAGAATAGACCAGCTGTCCAATATTGGTGAGAGGGGCCCTGTCCCACTCATTGTGGCCCACACAGACCTTTGCCAGATAAATGCTTGCTTCCAACAGTAGTTACATAGAGAGGAAACAATGCTCAAACTGGCACAGATGCCTCCTCCTCCTCCTCCTTTGGTACTTAGCAGGGGAGCAGGTCATCCTGTCGGCCAGTACAGTGCAGTAGGTGCTCCTGGAGTCTCTGTGTCATTCATAATATACCAGTGGCATTCCCAGTTAAAGACACCTGAACGTGCCACGTAAAGCGGCCCCTTCCCTCGGTGCCTTCAGAGCCATTTGGGGTGGCAAAAGCAAAGCAGTCTCCTCCCCTTTGCTATCACTGCCCAAAATGGCTCTGAAGGCAAGGGGAGGGGCCACTTCAAATGGCGCGTTCAGGCCCCTGAAAAACTTAGCGCTTTGCCCCTCTGGGGATGCCACTGCAAAATGCTTCCTCTCTTCAATTGCTGGCTCCTAAGATCTTCCTCAAGGTTTTCTTTGAGCCACATTTTATTTGGTGCTGCCCGTCGAACCCTCCAGTAAGCAGGTCGCTTTCGCCAGAGGTATTTGTGTGACAGCCAGATGCTGTAGAGTCCCAAGGTCCACACTAAACAGCTGGCGTGGTGTGCCGACCCCCACTTTTCATGTGCAAAATGATGGTTCTCAGGGCTGACTGAGATTTGGCAGTGGAGCTCGGTTTGGGAATCCAGGGTGTTGCTGAACAGCTGCCGAGTCGCACTGAGGAGCTGTAGTTTGTAGTGGAGAAAGAGGCAGATGGAGGGGGATTGTTAACCCTTCCTGCTCCCTTGCAACTCCCTCCCTCCAATGTTCCCCCCCCCCCAATGCAATTATGCATCTGTCACTCCATCCGGGAGAAAAGCAACCAGGGGAAGTGAGTTGAACACAAAAGCAGAGGGCAGGAAAAAAAAATAACTAGAACCTCTCATTTCTCCACTGCAGATCATTCTTCCATCTCTGCGGTTGCATCTTTTTGGAAGTGACCCAGGTTCCTTAACCTAGTGTTTCTTAAATGGTGGGTCGGGACCCACTAGGTGGGTTGTGTACCACCTAGCACAGCCATCACTGAAAATGTGGGAAGAGGGGACACTGGAAAAGGGGGGGGGGGAGGCTGTGTAGTTATTTTGCTTGTGTCAAGGTTGTAAATAGGTTTTTTTCCCTTCCTGATTCACTTTGCAATTGGAAAATGGCTGAGAAATAGCCCAACTGATGGCTGCCTTCTCAGGAAAGCAGCCGGATCTGGCGTCACAATGACAGCACTGCCTGCCGTGACATCACTTCCGGTGGGTCCCGGACAGATTGTCATTCTAAAAAGTGGGTCCCTCCCGGTGCCAAAATGTTTGAGAACCGCTGCCTTATCCCAAACAGGCAGACTTACCAATTTAGAACCCCTAACTTTTATTTATTGTGTAAAATGAATGCCCCCCCCCCTTTTTGGAAGGGAAAAAAATGGTTGCACTTATAATTGCTATGGCTGAAATGTGTCACTTGATTTGTACAGGTCAACATTGGATCATTTTATTTGTGGTTTCGGTCTTTTAGCAAGCAGAACCCATTTCCAGGGGCGTGGGGGGGGGGCAAGGGCTAGCTATGCTATTGTGCCAGGCTGATTAAAGCTACTCCAGATGTAAGGGAAGGAATCCATATCTCTCTGTAAGGAAGAGGGGAATATTAAGTAGCCTTGAAGCAGCAGCGCTGTGATGTGACATTTTTACAAGGAACTCATTTGTAGGAAAATGAAGCCCAGACACTCAGAAGAGACTGAGAAGAATTAGGCTATTGTGCTTTCAGATGATTTGAAAAGCTGATGATTTGTTACTCTTATCTACAAAAAACTACCCTTCAATAAAACCAAATCCTAGCAAAATAGGAAGGCTAGATATATTGTGATAGATCTGTCTCCTTAATTCCTCGCCCATTATTTTAAATAACATTTATTGTTCCCACTGCTCTCTGCTAATCTCCTTGGAAAATTACGCAAGAGTCCAGCTGCATTAAAAAAAAATCAGGAGTATTCAGAGAAGATGATTATCACATGCAGAGGAGCAATTCCTAGATATGGGATTTGAATGCTAAAATACCCAGCCCCTCCCAAGCAAAAGAATAAAAGAGATGGTCTCGATATCTGAAAGGAATTTCCATCAAATTGAGCAGGGCGCTTGTTATAGCTTGCTTCATTATCCCATTTCCACGATAATGCGCTCGGGAGAATAAAATTCTGGAGTGGGGAGAGGAGCGTTCCTGTGACAAAATTGAGATGCTTGACCCCACAAAGCACTGTGGAGAGGCAAATGGAGCAGCAGAAATGGTAGGGTCTGAGCATCAACACAAGGGCACAAGTTGGTGGCAAAAAGACAACAGACTTCTCAGGGTGCGATCCTAACCTAGAGTTAGGCCAGCACAGTTAGGCCAGCAAAGTTTGGCCAGCACCAGGGCCACCATAAAGTACGTTTGGACCTCTCTTGGAGTCAGGGAGGATGGCGCACATCTGTGTGCTGGCCTCTCTGATTCTGAGAGTGGTCCAAACGTACTTTACAGTGTCCCTTGTGCTGGCCTGACTTTGCTTTATTTATCTCATATTTACCTCAGAATTTTACCAAAATTTTTTACGTCGGATACAAGGGAGTGGTGTTTCAACCACTCTCGGAGTCAGGGAGGATGGCACGGAGTCAGGGAGTGGTGGCATCCCAATAACATTGCAGTCTAGGGGTAGGTCCCATTGAACTTGAAAGGACTGAGGAGACATGGACAGGCTTGAGCCTACCCTCTGATCTTTGAATCTCATACAAGTAGGAGCTATGTTTATAGACAACAATAACACCCCAAAATTCCAATAACATTTAATTCCAAATTCTCCATTAGGCATTCCAACAAAGCATGGGCAAAGCTGGTGTCCTGAAAATGCTTGCTCAGTGAGTGTTTCTGCCCAACCCTATGCATGGCAGTGGCCATTTGGAATGACAGATCCCAGATGCATTGCAATGACTCTGTTTGGAGGTGCCTGGCTTCTCTGGTTGGCCACGAAACCACTGGGCAAGCCCCTGATTGCCCTGGATGTAGGAATCTTGCTCCTTAGAACAGTGGACAATCCAGCATGTAAGGCGCGCCATATCTCCCCTTGAGTGGCATGCAACTGCACATTGGCTTTGATCCCTGTTTGATAACATGACCAATTAATCATGGTACCAACAAACCACTGTGAATCCCCAGTTTGGGTCCCGCATAGCCTCCACTGAAAACAGGATGATGGAAAGATCAGATAACTAACTGCTTCAAGCCCTGAGTCGTCAAAAAACCAGAAAGCTGCTACGTGCCCTGCAAACAGCTCAGCTCCTGCAGTTTGCAAGCTTGTGTAAATATAGGGAGAGAAATGTTTGAGCATCTTTTTTTCTGGTGTTTTTTCCCCCAAAGTCCATCAATGACAGGTAGTGGTGGCAGGTGAACGCTGGTGGTGCAATCCTAACCTGGAGTTAGCCATAAAATGCAACAGAACCACTCTCGGAGGCATGCCTCCCTGACTCTGAGAGCAGAGCAAACATGCTTTATGGCATGTTTGCAACTCACCTTGTGCCAGCCTCACTGCAGGTTAAGATTGTACCCCCTCATTTCACCTGCCCCCACTACCTGTCATTGGGGAAAAAAACACTCCAGGTTAGGATTGGACAGGAGTTGCAAACTGATGGTTGAGCTGCTGGTACTGCCTGAAGCTAAGCAGGAAGTCCTTTGGTCCTGTTTTTGGATGGGAGATGGAATTGGCTGTGTCAAGCTGCAGTACCTGTTGTGGGAGGACGGAGTCGCTGTGGAGCTGATGAGCCAGTGCAGGAATGTGTGAGAAGGCCAGCCGGCAAAAAAACGGAGTAGGACCTTGAGGACCTGTCCAGGCTGGATTTAGGATTGCCTGCTGAAGCTCGATGGCAGGCAGCCAGAGGAGAGAACCACACTGTGAATGCGACATCCGGGACTGCATCCGGATTTGGTGAATCACAGAATACTGTATATTGCAAAAAAAAAAAACCCATTGAAAAATGGTGGTTTAGACTAGCCTGCTCATGTAAGCCACCTTGGGCATTTGCTTTGGCATGCGAAAGCGGGGTATACATTCTTCATTTGATTGACTGACTGACTGACTGACTGATTGATTGATTAATTGCACCTTGGCTCGCATAACTAAGCCCTTTAAGCCTTGAGACTATTCATTAGGGCTGCCTCATTATGAGCAATGGATTGAGGATGTTTTTTGGGGTTTTTTTTTTTTGCTTTTTTTGCAAATAAATAACGTATTACTTGTAAATAAAAATATTATTTCTTTCTAGGTCACTTCTTTTTTAAACCTTGTGAAGCTAAGTGGCTCCCAACAGAGGGTGGCCTCCAGTGCTAAAATGTTTGCTTTGAAACTTCTGTCAGCTCCTCTTATCCTTGGGAAGGGAGGGGGGAGGGCAAACTGATCGATGGTTCCCCTTCTACCCCAGGGTGTGTGTGCTACGGGCACTGCTCCTCCCTTCTTCCTGGAAGGTTGGTTCTGTAAGGGAAGTAATTGTGCCTCTCTGTGAGAGTCATCCTGCAGAGTACCTAAGGAATCAATTTTGTCTGTGGTGCTATTTCACATCTCTAGGAAACGGTCAGGAGAGAGGTTATTTGGAGTCCTGGGCGTCGGGTCATCAATCGGTGGATGACACTAAACTGCATGTGTCTTTGACATCTGAAGCAGGCAAAGTGATGGTGCCTCCGAATTTATGCCTGGGACGGGCCAGATGCAGGTGAATAAAAATCGTACATGCGATCCAGACATGCTTGAAGAGATGACAGTGGGGACAATAACAAATTATAAGAAGAGGCCTGTAGCAATAATTGTCTTTGAGATTGATAACTGTAAGCAATGCATTGAAAACCATGTTCCCCAGACTAGTTATTAGTATCATCACCTATTTCTGTGTTGTTGTGTTTGGATTTTTTGGTTTTTCGTTTGGACTCCCAGTTGCAGGGATGGAGAGCAAAGAGGTGTTCTTCTTCAGCACAGCTGCACATTGACTATTTAAATAATCTATTGACCCAGTAGACAATGCCAGGTTGCCTGCATAAATATTTAAAACATGAGCATCCTAAGCGCCATCAAGTGGGAACAGGAGGAAAACAATGTTTTCCGGAAGAGAACAACAGGATTTTTGTCAAAACACAGGACCTGTATCCGTGCCTGTATCCGTGCCTGTATCCAGTAGCACAGGCATAGGGGTGATGGAACAGTAAGTATTGAAGACACAACAATGCGCTATCTAACAGGCCCCTCCCTCTTGCCATCAGAGCCATTCTGGGCAGTGATGGCAACATGTTTATGGAACACCTATATGGTCATCATGTCTTTTACAACCACTGTGCTAGACATGACGGAATAGGTTTGGCGAGAAACTGATCTGACATCCCAATCCTAGCCTGCGTTGGAGCAGGAAGGCTGATTGGCCTAACACAGGCTAGGCAGCAGCAGGAGATCACCTTGGGGTAAGGGGATATTTTCCCCTTACCCCGGGGTAAGCCACAGCCAGCCCTATGGGGCTGCTTGGATCCACGCTAGCGAAATTGCTGGCACAAATTTGAGCAGCCTGGATCAGGCCAGACCAGCCGGGAACGTAGATTAAGTAAGTGCCAGTATCCATGTTCCACCCCCTCCCATTCCCGTGGGCCGCCCTCTCCTGCCCCATTCCGCCTCCCTCCCCCTTTCCCCTCCCCCCTCACCCCTGCCCTCCCCAAGCCTCTGCGCTGGCTGATCTTTGCTGTTTGTGACAGCACTGGGCCAGTGTAAGGGACTTATGCCAGCCCAGCACCACTTCAGGATTGTGCCCATAATCACGATTTCAGTGCCTACTATGAGTGTTATGAAGCATAGTAGCTGCAGAATTGTTGCCCTACTGTAAATACTTCGGTTTGCATTGAGATATATATACAGCATATCCTTTGCAAACGATTCAGGCCGAGGAATTATATGCAAGTGCAAAAAGAAAAAATTGTCTGTATCAGCCTGATCCTGCGATTTGCTGTGCCAGGAAGTACGCTCTTCCAATGGGGCATAATTGCTCGACAGTGCAAGTGCAATGTTTTCCAAACCATTTTGTGCTCTGATATTATGAATACTGTCTACTGTTTGTAGATAACATGAGCAAGTGGTGCTGTAGGAACTAAGGAGATCACTTAGGCAAACCATCACTTTTCATGTCGACAATCAAGGATTTCGCTAGAAGTAAACTGCGTATTTGCTTAGACAGATATCACTAGAATGTCAATGACCTTTCAATCAACCCCTAATTCTCCTGTCAGTTATTCCATTTCAGCAAACTGATTTGTATCAGAGTTCCTCGAAGCACCGTGAAGCCCTTTGAAAGGTAAAGATGTAAAATCTGACCCCAGCACACAGATTGATCAGGAGATTAGTATATAGCTTAGGATCTTCCTTCTAAAATGCACAAATTTGGCAAGAATGCAGCCATTACTAAATACAAACTAACAGTATCTCATGAGATGGTATGTAATAAATAGGTTTTCATTGCGTTGCAAAATACTTCTTCACAATACATGCGGTTACACTTCTACAGCATGATGCTTTTGAAACCCTTTGGGATAAAAAGAAAAAAAATTTCAATATAACAGCAAAAAAAAATAAAACATCAAACTATGGTAGCAGCACTGAAGCAGTAACCAGACAAAACAAACATGTTTACAACTAATTTGCAGAGAACTGTCCTATTCCTTGGGATTTCATATCTATTTTGGTACTTCAGATTGATTACCCTTATCTGGAATCCTGAAAACCCGAATGCTCCACAATCCAGAACTTCTTTGAGTGTTGAACTTCCTTGAATGACATGAGCAAGGGCATAGGCCAGTATGCATTTGAAACAAGAAATTGTGGTTCAGTGTGCATAAATTGTGTTTCATATACAAAATTATTTAAAATATTGCACAGTTTCTCAAACTGTGGGTCATGACCCAATAGGTAGGTTGTGAGCCAATTTCAGGTGGGTCATGCCGCACTTAGGACAGCTGTCATTGAACATACGGGAAGATGGGATGATTGAAAGGGGAAGGACTGTGTGGATGTTTTGCTTGTGCCAAAGTTGTAAGGACTTTTTTCCTTTGCTATTGCAAAACGGCTGAGAAAAAAAGAACCCAACTTATTGCTGCATTCTCAGAAAATGTGATGTTCTGGCATCACAATGATGGCACTTCCAGCCGTGACATCACTTCTGCTGGGTCCTGGATAGCTTGTCATTCTAATCAAAGTGGGTCCCGATGCTAAAAAGTTCAAGAAGCACTGAAATATGGTATAAAATTACCTTCAGGTGATGTGTACATGGTTTAAATGAAACATAAATGTATCGATTTGGTTTGCATCCCCAAGATACCACATTATGTTTGTGCAAAAATTCCAAACTCCAGAACACTTCAGGTCCCAAGCATTCTGGATAACGGATGCTCAACCTGTAGTCTGTGTAATGGGCAGCTGCATTTCTCAACATACCTTGCAATCAAGAGAACCATGAATGAATGAGTTGTGTGCATCACTCACAGCTGTGGTTCGAACAGACCGCTAGAGATCAGAAGTCTTCCTCAGTTTTGATCAGCAGGTAGGAATAAGAGAAACAGGCCCTGGATTCAGGCCAAACACCTTTCTCCTCAACAGCAGATTTGTGCTGTAAGTGGCTCCTGGACGTGTAGTTTTGTACTCAGAACGCAGGTAAGGGGGCCTCAAAGTTGGATGCTACCCCAGTAACGCAAAAGCCCTTTACTTCTTGTAAGAAGTTGGGAGAAGGCTCAGCCTGTCAACTTTTCCCTGTACAGACTAGCTTTCAGGTGCTTTTTGATGTGGATTCTCCATCTGCATTCCGCAGTTGTGCCCTCATTCATTCATTCATTCATTCATTCATTCATTCATTCATTCATTCATTCATTCAATTTATACCCCGCCTTTCTGCCCGAGGGCACCCAAGGCGGCTTACAACATTAAAAAGCAATACAATATAAGCAATTAAAACAATATTAAAAACAATAATTAAAAACAGTTAAGAATTAAAAAACAGCAAACATTCTATGATATTGAATGAGTATCTGTGATGTGTAACTGGATGCATAAAGTGGGGGTACTGTTGAAGGGCAAGGTGTGTGAGCAGTGAACCTCACCAGGGCCGGCTCTGGCAGCAGTGGGGCCCAATGTGGGGCATTCCTGTGCCCCCTCTGCGGGGGCCCCCACTTACCAAGAAGAGCGCTGTTCGTGCCACGTGCAAAGCACGGAATGTGGAGGTAGTTGGTGGTGATATCGCCAACCACTTCCAGATGGCCCATTTGGGGTTGTTCAGAGGCAGAGGCAGGTGGGAGAGACCAAGGTGAAGCTGCTCTGCTCGCCCCACTGACTTACAGCCCATCAAGATCCCAGCCGCAGCCACAGGCAAGATGCTCACCCTGCTAGTGCAGGCCCGAGGTGACGACGTTGGACATGTTGGCTTAAAGCCAGCCCCGAACAGCACAATCCTAGCTCTTTGTTCAGCCAGCACAGCAATGTTTGTGGTTACTCACAATGCAGCAGTGCTAGCCCAACAGCCTGTGCATGCCTGCTGTTGCCATCTCCATCCCAATGCCGGCCAATACAGGTAAGCTCACGCAGGGGCTGGGAGAGGGTGAGGGGCATGTTGGAGGGGGGGTGGGGCGCCTTTGGGTGGGGAGGGTGGATCAGACTCACGAGGGGGTGGGATCAGCACTGGTGGCACACACCCCCATCCAAACCCCTTCCTGGACCATGCAGCCCTACGTGGGGTTTCCCAGATTAGCGCCAGCAACACAGCTGGCACAGATCCGAGAAACCCCATAGGGATGGCTGGAGCCTTGCCCTGGGCAAGGGGCAATATATCCACTTACCCTGAGGAGCCTATAGCTGCCTCCTGGATGCAGTGCCGGTCGTGTGGCTTTGCTGTACCCAAGTGGTTTAGGACTGGGACTATGTGATAGCTCGCCCAGAGCCGGTTCAGATGTTTGGGGAACAAATGTGGAACAAGTCCACGGCAGTGGCCAGGGGAACCTTTGCTCAGCTTCGGCCTTTGCTCAGCTTCGGCTGATTTGCCAGCTGCAACCATACCTGAGCTGCGCAGACCTGGCCACGGTGACCCACGCCCTAGTGACATCCAGATTAGACTACTGCAATGCGCTCTACGTGGGGCCGCCTCTGAAGACGGTCTGGAAATTACAACTAGTGCAGAACGCGGCGGCTCGGGTGGTTGCTGGGGCACGTCGGTTCGACTCTGTCGGGCCGTTGCTTCAGTGGCTACACCGGCTGCCAGTTCCTTTCTGGGCCCGATTCAAAGAGCTTGTTTTGACCTTTAAAGCCCTTTATGGTGTGGGTCCAGGGTATTTGAGGGACCGCCTCCTCCCATATAATCCTGACTCTTAGGTCATCTGGGTGGGGCCCGTTTGACTGTGCCGCCACCAGGAGAGGCCAGAGGGACGGCGGCCAGGAATAGGGCCTTCTCGGTGGTGGCCCCCCACTTTGGAACACCCTCCCCTTAGAATTAAGAACTGCTCCCTCTTTGGCGACATTCCGGCGGGGGCTGAAGACTTTTTTATTCAAACAAGCCTTTAACTGTTGACAGGCGGGCTGGCATTTTTTTTTTTACATTTTTTACATTCTATCTTTTAAATTGTGGGATCCTACAGGTAAGATACGCGCCTGTTGCCACCCTAAAGCTTGCTGCCCGGTGCAATTACAACCCCCTGCACTTCTTTCGCTACACCCCGGGTGCAAGTCCGAGTGTCTGTGGATCTGTCCTGGGAGGGGGGATAAAATACTATGTGTGCCAGTACTCACAGACCTGCCCCGATCCACCCACCCCACATTCCCTTTCCTGCCCTTCCTCCACCCTTCTCTGCCTTTCAGTTGCTCAGTACCCCTTCACTGCTCCCTGCCCCTCCACTAATTACTCCGCCAATGCAAGAGGCATCATAGAATTGTGCCATAGCGTGTCTTGGGGCCAGTCACAGATGTGCTTAATTGTGCAACTAGGCCAGATAGAGGGGGCTGTTTTGCAGGTAAATAGAACGCAGAGGGCACAAAACAATGTCACATTGCAGTGGGACTTTAGTACGTTGCTCTGCCATGGCTTGGAGCCCAGCTGTGCCCCCCCCCCACGCTGCTCTTGAATTTTAAAAAAGCTTCCACTGAAAGTCACTGTTCCCTGTTTCGCAGCCCCGTCCCCTTTTCCTATTTAGCTCTCAAACAACATTCCCCTCTATCTAGCCTATTTTCATGATAAAGTGAATGTTTGACAAGGGCAGGCCCTTTGTAGTCTCAAGGTAGACATTTGATTGCAACCTGTGAAGATTATTTAGCGCTCTGCAGCCATTTGGAAATGGGCCACAGTGCAGACATTCTCTGTGGGGTTGGAATTACTCTCAGCAGTCTGTTGAGGCACAATCTCCAGGAAGATAAATGTGTGGACGGGAATGGGGGCGTCAACTACTCTAGAATTGTCCTTCCTACCTGTAACCCCTACCTGTGCTTTGATCAGAAGAAGCAAAGAGGGTTTAGATATACACGCGCAATATTTAGGTCCTCTCGTGAGACTGAGAGTGCCTTAGATTCTCCTGGCAGGTTGTTTGTGTAGAGGTTTTGGATGAACATATGGGTTGGAACCAGCGGCGTCATGCAGTCGGAACACTGGGAGGGAGGAACGGGTGAGCGGCAGCCCGCGGGGGCGGGGAAGACGGCGAAACAGAGCGGTAAGCAACGGGCGGGCTGCCGCTCACCTGTTCCTCCCACCCAGCGTTCCGACTGCATGACGCTGCTGGTTGGAACCCCACCTGTTCTCCCTTCTTCTTTAGCCTTGGATCATATTATATTTCATTGCCCGGCTCACTTCTCCCTTCGCCAGCTATTCCTTGAACTGTGGCTCTCTTTTTCCCAATTCCCTCTCCTTGCTCCTGAGTGATCTCTGTCCTTCTATTACATCTGCCGTTGCAGGATACCTATTGGAAATTTCCATTCTAACACACACACACACACACACACACACACACACACACACACACACACAC
>JAJKFI010013479.1:0-16068 GCA_029204185.1 Lerista edwardsae
GACCACTCTCGGAGTCAGGGAGGATGGCGCAGGTCTGTGTGCTGGCCACTCTGACTCCGAGAGTGGTCCAAACATACTTTACGGTGTCCCTTGTGCCAGCTAATCTTTGCTGGCCTAACTGTGCCGGCCTAACTCCAGGTGAGGATTGTGCCCTCAGTCTCACCCACCTCGCAGAGTTCTGGCAAGGACAAATGGAGGACAGAAAATGTGTACACTACCCTGAGCTCCTTGGAGGAAGGCAGTATAAATATGTGAACATTAATAAAAGTAAAATAGGATTTTAATTTTGGCATGCTATAAGAAGCCTATCCATAGACTGTATTTTTCTTCTGATTTTTAATGCAAAATGAAATCTGAACGTATTGTGAAACAGCACAATTGGAGATTTCACCACATTTTAGTCAACGTGTTTCGAACCATATTCTGCAACATTCACAAATGCCTCCTTAGTATGAAGGGAAAGTGTCTCTCTGTCTGTCTCTCTCTGTCTCTCTCTCTCTGTCTCTCTCTCTCTCTCTCTCTCTCTCTCTGTGTGTGTGTGTGTGTGTGTGTGTGTGTGTGTGTGTGTGTGTGAGAAAAAGAGAGAGAGAGAGAGAGAGAGAGAGAGAGATTTAATAAATACTATGGCCCATTCTCCAGATTTCAGTTTTCTGTTCGGGTAAATTGTCTTTGCCCGAACAGAATTTCTAGTCAGGGAAATATATCTGCACTTAATTGATGTATACATTTAAATTTTTCAGTTGTATTTTAATGTAATTTTTGAGAACATGCAATAAACTATCCCAGACCAGTGAGGGAGGTATGTTCAGTACGTTTCATGTTGTTTTTTTAAAAATGCTCACTTTTCTTTAATAATGTTAAACCCAAGTTGTCTGGTGTCTTCACGGGGGGTGGGTGCAAGGCAGTGATGTCATCCGGGCGCTCCAGGAACCGGAACACCCGGATGATTGGCAGCCCTCCACCCCTATGGCGGAGGCCAGCCATGCCTCCCTGCGCCTGGAATCGCTCCATTTCAGAGCAATTCGGATGTGCAGGAGGGTGGGCAGGCCCAGGAGCAGCTCGCCCGTCCTCGGGAGAGGCGGCGCGGCCCGGGCCCGTCCACGGAACTAGCAGAATGACGTACCGGGCCGTTCCACCAGGATGACACCGCTGGTGCAAGGGTAAATAGGCTACCTCAGAATGCCAGATACAGGAACATGGCAGCAAGATGCAGGCATCTTGTTGCCTTGTGTGCTCCCTGAGGCATCTGGTGCGCCAACAGGATGCTGGACTGGATGGGCCTTTTATCTTTCGTTCCTATGTTCTTGTGTAACTACAGATGGCAAAAAACCACACAACCTTTTATATTTTGAGACATTCAGTCAACCACCAGAGGGAGTGCCGTGAATGCAATATAAAAAATCTCATCCTGGCACAGAAACTGCATTTACATAATTTAGGGCAGTGGGCTCGGGGTTCAAGCTGGACGCCGATTTTCATTTGTCATAAAGCAACACTTAGGAGAAAATTCAGAATTTAGGTTTGTCCATAAACAGTTTCTCCTAGTTGACAATGACACTACCTGCCCTTTGAAGAGAATAGTATCAAACAGGGAAGAGTTACGTAATGGTCCGCCTGGTTTTTAGTGTGCTGTTGCCATTCCTAGTACACCATCAACAGAACCACCAGATCGCGTTCAAGTGCTGGCAATTGAGCTGATATTGCATAAAGTGGCCAGAAAGTCTCTTTGCTAATAATGACTCTGCAGCAGTGGTGTCATCCAGGGGGAACGTGCCAGAACGGGATATCCTAATTAGGGATAGTTCCACCCACCCACCACCATTCGTTGCTGCCTCCGTGATGGACTCGGTGCTGCGATGCGCCCCTGGCCTCAGAGGGGGCGCCTGCTCGCCAGGGGGGACGGGTGGGGGGCGCGCCGGGTGCCCAAGCAAGCAGCGGTGGGGCACGTCCACCGGGGTAGCCTGCATGGCGGGCGGGAAGGCGGCGGAACCAACGGGATGGGCTGCCAATCAAAGGTGAGTCCCGGTCACCGTTCTGGTTCCTGAATCAGTTAGATCCCACCGCTGCTCTGCAGTAATGAGGGAAGGACATGTTTGCATGTACCAATAAACCAGAACTTTGGCTTGTACCCGAGCACGAAGCATCTCTGAAAGGAAGCCAGCAGGGTCATCATCATGTTGTGCTTGCATGCAAATTGCATGCCTTAATTACGTTTATTATACAATATACATCTGCTCTAGCGTTATGCACTTAGTACAAAAATAACCATGGAAATGGTATCATATCTACTCTGTCTTCATGAAATGATTCAGATTTCCATTATTAATGCTATGGCCTATTTTCCCATTTCCCCTCTAATTATCTGGGTTATATACAGAGAATTACTGGAAAAAAAAATACACAGAAGAAATTATTCTACCCCAGCCAGCTTGTAGCAGCAGAAGCCATTAAGATCTTCAAACTTTTTGCCGTGCACTGTTCCGTTTATACAATATTGTGGCCTGGCAGCCCAATCCTATGTTGCACTGGAGCAGGCTGGTGGGCCTGTGTTGTATCCAGCGCAACATGGGAGGCCTGAGGAGGAGCCGGTGCCTCTGAAGTAGGCTGCACGGCCTTGTCTTGGATGCAGCCTAACAATCCTTTCCCAAACTTGCATGGCCTATCTGTAGACCATTCTCAGCACTCAATGTGCCGCAGCCAAGGAGGTTTTAATAACAGGAGGCGGCATCCCTTAAGAACTAATGCTGGTGAAGTGAAGCCAGTGGGCGGGCTTAGCCGCCATGTTAGTCGACTCAAAACAATCCTCATTCCAAGCATTTCAGAATGCTTTGCTCGTATTGTTTAGGATTGAATTGTTTATTCCTTAAATAAAAACTTACGAAAATAAAAACATGATCGTGTAGACACGATCTTATTATTATTTAATATGCAATTACAAGGTTAAATTCCTCATAATTATATTACTGAACATACCTGACGAAATGCTACTTGCTGTCTATTTAAACTCAGATTGCACTATTTTGATAGACTTTATTGAAATCTACACAAGCAAAAATAAAACGGTCATGCCCCATAATAAAAAATTCTGATAATGTTCAGAATTTCATAAATATTACAGTAGAAAATGAAAGGCAGAGGAATAAAGTGTGAACATGAAGGAAAGAAAAAAAGGGGAGGGTGGGC
Source organism: Lerista edwardsae (assembly GCA_029204185.1). Classification (NCBI taxonomy): domain Eukaryota; kingdom Metazoa; phylum Chordata; class Lepidosauria; order Squamata; family Scincidae; genus Lerista; species Lerista edwardsae. The sequence goes on from JAJKFI010013479.1 coordinate 3,184, forward strand.
AAAAATTAGATAAATATATAGGAAAATTACATTAAAATATCTTCATAACACAAGTAGTTGTCAATATGAGAGTAATTCTTTTTTACTTCTAGACTATTAAGAGTATTTTTCTCAACTTCTACACTCACCCCCCCCCCATAAAACAAATGCTGTTAATGTTCAGAATTTTGAAAATATTACAGTAGAAAATGGAAGGTGGGGAAAAAAGTGTAAACGGGAAGGGGGGAAAAAGGAGGGGGAATTTTTTTTTTTTTTTACCTTCTAGACCATTAACAGTGGGTGTCAGAAAATGGTGAATAAGATTGCTAGGAACAACAAGAAATTACACAGCTTCAAAAATAATGCACTCACTATTTCAGTGAACTGTAGTTTTATTGAACGGATGTAATGTGAATACATGAATCTTTCCATGGAAATTAAATCCTATTTTTCTGACAGCGATTTGCACACCTGTATGCAGAACACGCAGGCATGATTAAAGAGGTTGAGATTAACTTTTACACACGTGCAGGGAGATTTTGATTCGTGAATTCGTGGCAATCCTCCTTGGCGGCAATGATCTGAGTCAACCATATTGGTTGACCCTGATGTGGCTTCAAGAAAATGACGTCATGCCGCCTCCAGTTATCTAACCTTCTTGGCCGCAGCACACTGGTTGAAAATGGCTGCACTAGAGGCTTCTGGGAAATAATCGCCACAGCACAAACTTAGGGCGCGATCCTAAACTGAGTTGTTGTTGTTCAGTCGCTAAGTCATGTCCGACTCTTCGCGACCCCATGGACCACAGCATGCCTGACCTCTCTGTCCTCCACTAGCTTCCGGAGTTTTCCCAACTTCATGTTCATCGCTTCGGTGACACTGTCTAACCATCTCATCCTCTGCCGCCCCCTTCTCCTTTTGCCTTCCATCTTTCCCAGCATGAGGGTCTTTTCTAAAGAGTCCTCTCTTCTCATGAGGCGGCCAAAGTATTTGAGCTTCAGCTTCAGGATTTGTCCTTCCAGGGAGCAATCAGGCTCGACTTCCTGTAGGATTGCCCAATTGGATCTCCTTGCAGTCCAGGGGACTCTCAGGAGTCTTCTCCAACAGGTCTCTCAGGAATCTTCTAAACTGAGTTAGGCCGGCATAAACAAAGCCAGCAAAGTTTGGCTAGCACAAGGGCCACCGTAAATCATGTTTGGACCACTGAGGCCAGCACACAGACATGCGCCATCCTCCCTGACTCCGAGAGTGGTCCAAACACGCTTTATGGTGGCCCTTGTGCTGGCCAAACTTTGCTGGCCTAGCTTAGGCCAGCCTAGCTCCAGTTTAGGATTGCGCTCTGGAACTTCTACCACTTCCTCATTCTATCATCACTACCTGGGAGCAATGAAGAAGATGTTTGTGAGGGTCCCCAGTGAGTGTCACCAAAACAAACCAATATGGCAACAGTGACTTTTGCTGTTGTTCCATGCGAGAGAGCTAGAATAGACCAGCTGTCCAATATTGGTGAGAGGGGCCCTGTCCCACTCATTGTGGCCCACACAGACCTTTGCCAGATAAATGCTTGCTTCCAACAGTAGTTACATAGAGAGGAAACAATGCTCAAACTGGCACAGATGCCTCCTCCTCCTCCTCCTTTGGTACTTAGCAGGGGAGCAGGTCATCCTGTCGGCCAGTACAGTGCAGTAGGTGCTCCTGGAGTCTCTGTGTCATTCATAATATACCAGTGGCATTCCCAGTTAAAGACACCTGAACGTGCCACGTAAAGCGGCCCCTTCCCTCGGTGCCTTCAGAGCCATTTGGGGTGGCAAAAGCAAAGCAGTCTCCTCCCCTTTGCTATCACTGCCCCAAATGGCTCTGAAGGCAAGGGGAGGGGCCACTTCAAATGGCGCGTTCAGGCCCCTGAAAAACTTAGCGCTTTGCCCCTCTGGGGATGCCACTGCAAAATGCTTCCTCTCTTCAATTGCTGGCTCCTAAGATCTTCCTCAAGGTTTTCTTTGAGCCACATTTTATTTGGTGCTGCCCGTCGAACCCTCCAGTAAGCAGGTCGCTTTCGCCAGAGGTATTTGTGTGACAGCCAGATGCTGTAGAGTCCCAAGGTCCACACTAAACAGCTGGCGTGGTGTGCCGACCCCCACTTTTCATGTGCAAAATGATGGTTCTCAGGGCTGACTGAGATTTGGCAGTGGAGCTCGGTTTGGGAATCCAGGGTGTTGCTGAACAGCTGCCGAGTCGCACTGAGGAGCTGTAGTTTGTAGTGGAGAAAGAGGCAGATGGAGGGGGATTGTTAACCCTTCCTGCTCCCTTGCAACTCCCTCCCTCCAATGTTCCCCCCCCCCCCAATGCAATTATGCATCTGTCACTCCATCCGGGAGAAAAGCAACCAGGGGAAGTGAGTTGAACACAAAAGCAGAGGGCAGGAAAAAAAAATAACTAGAACCTCTCATTTCTCCACTGCAGATCATTCTTCCATCTCTGCGGTTGCATCTTTTTGGAAGTGACCCAGGTTCCTTAACCTAGTGTTTCTTAAATGGTGGGTCGGGACCCACTAGGTGGGTTGTGTACCACCTAGCACAGCCATCACTGAAAATGTGGGAAGAGGGGACACTGGAAAAGGGGGGGGGGAGGCTGTGTAGTTATTTTGCTTGTGTCAAGGTTGTAAATAGGTTTTTTTCCCTTCCTGATTCACTTTGCAATTGGAAAATGGCTGAGAAATAGCCCAACTGATGGCTGCCTTCTCAGGAAAGCAGCCGGATCTGGCGTCACAATGACAGCACTGCCTGCCGTGACATCACTTCCGGTGGGTCCCGGACAGATTGTCATTCTAAAAAGTGGGTCCCTCCCGGTGCCAAAATGTTTGAGAACCGCTGCCTTATCCCAAACAGGCAGACTTACCAATTTAGAACCCCTAACTTTTATTTATTGTGTAAAATGAATGCCCCCCCCCCTTTTTGGAAGGGAAAAAAATGGTTGCACTTATAATTGCTATGGCTGAAATGTGTCACTTGATTTGTACAGGTCAACATTGGATCATTTTATTTGTGGTTTCGGTCTTTTAGCAAGCAGAACCCATTTCCAGGGGCGTGGGGGGGGGCAAGGGCTAGCTATGCTATTGTGCCAGGCTGATTAAAGCTACTCCAGATGTAAGGGAAGGAATCCATATCTCTCTGTAAGGAAGAGGGGAATATTAAGTAGCCTTGAAGCAGCAGCGCTGTGATGTGACATTTTTACAAGGAACTCATTTGTAGGAAAATGAAGCCCAGACACTCAGAAGAGACTGAGAAGAATTAGGCTATTGTGCTTTCAGATGATTTGAAAAGCTGATGATTTGTTACTCTTATCTACAAAAAACTACCCTTCAATAAAACCAAATCCTAGCAAAATAGGAAGGCTAGATATATTGTGATAGATCTGTCTCCTTAATTCCTCGCCCATTATTTTAAATAACATTTATTGTTCCCACTGCTCTCTGCTAATCTCCTTGGAAAATTACGCAAGAGTCCAGCTGCATTAAAAAAAAAATCAGGAGTATTCAGAGAAGATGATTATCACATGCAGAGGAGCAATTCCTAGATATGGGATTTGAATGCTAAAATACCCAGCCCCTCCCAAGCAAAAGAATAAAAGAGATGGTCTCGATATCTGAAAGGAATTTCCATCAAATTGAGCAGGGCGCTTGTTATAGCTTGCTTCATTATCCCATTTCCACGATAATGCGCTCGGGAGAATAAAATTCTGGAGTGGGGAGAGGAGCGTTCCTGTGACAAAATTGAGATGCTTGACCCCACAAAGCACTGTGGAGAGGCAAATGGAGCAGCAGAAATGGTAGGGTCTGAGCATCAACACAAGGGCACAAGTTGGTGGCAAAAAGACAACAGACTTCTCAGGGTGCGATCCTAACCTAGAGTTAGGCCAGCACAGTTAGGCCAGCAAAGTTTGGCCAGCACCAGGGCCACCATAAAGTACGTTTGGACCTCTCTTGGAGTCAGGGAGGATGGCGCACATCTGTGTGCTGGCCTCTCTGATTCTGAGAGTGGTCCAAACGTACTTTACAGTGTCCCTTGTGCTGGCCTGACTTTGCTTTATTTATCTCATATTTACCTCAGAATTTTACCAAAATTTTTTACGTCGGATACAAGGGAGTGGTGTTTCAACCACTCTCGGAGTCAGGGAGGATGGCACGGAGTCAGGGAGTGGTGGCATTGGGTGGCATCCAGCGATGGGATCTGGTAATGAAGATCCGGAATGCTGGGTGGGACTTACGTTTGAGTGGCAGCCTGTCCGTTCTGTTCCGCCGCCTGCCCGCCCGCCGCACGGGCTGCCCTGGCCCCGGAGGGGGCTCCTGCTCGCCGGGGGGATGGGGGGCGTGCCGGGTGCCTGCGCGAGCAGTGGTGGGGCACGCCAACTGGGGGCAGCCCGTGCGGCAGGCGGGCAGGCAGTGGAACGGAACGGACGGGCTGCCACTCAAACGTAAGTCCCGCCCAGAGTTCCGAATCTTCATTACCAGATCCCATCGCTGGTGGCATCCCAATAACATTGCAGTCTAGGGGTAGGTCCCATTGAACTTGAAAGGACTGAGGAGACATGGACAGGCTTGAGCCTACCCTCTGATCTTTGAATCTCATACAAGTAGGAGCTATGTTTATAGACAACAATAACACCCCAAAATTCCAATAACATTTAATTCCAAATTCTCCATTAGGCATTCCAACAAAGCATGGGCAAAGCTGGTGTCCTGAAAATGCTTGCTCAGTGAGTGTTTCTGCCCAACCCTATGCATGGCAGTGGCCATTTGGAATGACAGATCCCAGATGCATTGCAATGACTCTGTTTGGAGGTGCCTGGCTTCTCTGGTTGGCCACGAAACCACTGGGCAAGCCCCTGATTGCCCTGGATGTAGGAATCTTGCTCCTTAGAACAGTGGACAATCCAGCATGTAAGGCGCGCCATATCTCCCCTTGAGTGGCATGCAACTGCACATTGGCTTTGATCCCTGTTTGATAACATGACCAATTAATCATGGTACCAACAAACCACTGTGAATCCCCAGTTTGGGTCCCGCATAGCCTCCACTGAAAACAGGATGATGGAAAGATCAGATAACTAACTGCTTCAAGCCCTGAGTCGTCAAAAAACCAGAAAGCTGCTACGTGCCCTGCAAACAGCTCAGCTCCTGCAGTTTGCAAGCTTGTGTAAATATAGGGAGAGAAATGTTTGAGCATCTTTTTTTCTGGTGTTTTTTCCCCCAAAGTCCATCAATGACAGGTAGTGGTGGCAGGTGAACGCTGGTGGTGCAATCCTAACCTGGAGTTAGCCATAAAATGCAACAGAACCACTCTCGGAGGCATGCCTCCCTGACTCTGAGAGCAGAGCAAACATGCTTTATGGCATGTTTGCAACTCACCTTGTGCCAGCCTCACTGCAGGTTAAGATTGTACCCCCTCATTTCACCTGCCCCCACTACCTGTCATTGGGGAAAAAAACACTCCAGGTTAGGATTGGACAGGAGTTGCAAACTGATGGTTGAGCTGCTGGTACTGCCTGAAGCTAAGCAGGAAGTCCTTTGGTCCTGTTTTTGGATGGGAGATGGAATTGGCTGTGTCAAGCTGCAGTACCTGTTGTGGGAGGACGGAGTCGCTGTGGAGCTGATGAGCCAGTGCAGGAATGTGTGAGAAGGCCAGCCGGCAAAAAAACGGAGTAGGACCTTGAGGACCTGTCCAGGCTGGATTTAGGATTGCCTGCTGAAGCTCGATGGCAGGCAGCCAGAGGAGAGAACCACACTGTGAATGCGACATCCGGGACTGCATCCGGATTTGGTGAATCACAGAATACTGTATATTGCAAAAAAAAAAAACCCATTGAAAAATGGTGGTTTAGACTAGCCTGCTCATGTAAGCCACCTTGGGCATTTGCTTTGGCATGCGAAAGCGGGGTATACATTCTTCATTTGATTGACTGACTGACTGACTGACTGATTGATTGATTAATTGCACCTTGGCTCGCATAACTAAGCCCTTTAAGCCTTGAGACTATTCATTAGGGCTGCCTCATTATGAGCAATGGATTGAGGATGTTTTTTGGGGTTTTTTTTTTTTGCTTTTTTTGCAAATAAATAACGTATTACTTGTAAATAAAAATATTATTTCTTTCTAGGTCACTTCTTTTTTAAACCTTGTGAAGCTAAGTGGCTCCCAACAGAGGGTGGCCTCCAGTGCTAAAATGTTTGCTTTGAAACTTCTGTCAGCTCCTCTTATCCTTGGGAAGGGAGGGGGGAGGGCAAACTGATCGATGGTTCCCCTTCTACCCCAGGGTGTGTGTGCTACGGGCACTGCTCCTCCCTTCTTCCTGGAAGGTTGGTTCTGTAAGGGAAGTAATTGTGCCTCTCTGTGAGAGTCATCCTGCAGAGTACCTAAGGAATCAATTTTGTCTGTGGTGCTATTTCACATCTCTAGGAAACGGTCAGGAGAGAGGTTATTTGGAGTCCTGGGCGTCGGGTCATCAATCGGTGGATGACACTAAACTGCATGTGTCTTTGACATCTGAAGCAGGCAAAGTGATGGTGCCTCCGAATTTATGCCTGGGACGGGCCAGATGCAGGTGAATAAAAATCGTACATGCGATCCAGACATGCTTGAAGAGATGACAGTGGGGACAATAACAAATTATAAGAAGAGGCCTGTAGCAATAATTGTCTTTGAGATTGATAACTGTAAGCAATGCATTGAAAACCATGTTCCCCAGACTAGTTATTAGTATCATCACCTATTTCTGTGTTGTTGTGTTTGGATTTTTTGGTTTTTCGTTTGGACTCCCAGTTGCAGGGATGGAGAGCAAAGAGGTGTTCTTCTTCAGCACAGCTGCACATTGACTATTTAAATAATCTATTGACCCAGTAGACAATGCCAGGTTGCCTGCATAAATATTTAAAACATGAGCATCCTAAGCGCCATCAAGTGGGAACAGGAGGAAAACAATGTTTTCCGGAAGAGAACAACAGGATTTTTGTCAAAACACAGGACCTGTATCCGTGCCTGTATCCGTGCCTGTATCCAGTAGCACAGGCATAGGGGTGATGGAACAGTAAGTATTGAAGACACAACAATGCGCTATCTAACAGGCCCCTCCCTCTTGCCATCAGAGCCATTCTGGGCAGTGATGGCAACATGTTTATGGAACACCTATATGGTCATCATGTCTTTTACAACCACTGTGCTAGACATGACGGAATAGGTTTGGCGAGAAACTGATCTGACATCCCAATCCTAGCCTGCGTTGGAGCAGGAAGGCTGATTGGCCTAACACAGGCTAGGCAGCAGCAGGAGATCACCTTGGGGTAAGGGGATATTTTCCCCTTACCCCGGGGTAAGCCACAGCCAGCCCTATGGGGCTGCTTGGATCCACGCTAGCGAAATTGCTGGCACAAATTTGAGCAGCCTGGATCAGGCCAGACCAGCCGGGAACGTAGATTAAGTAAGTGCCAGTATCCATGTTCCACCCCCTCCCATTCCCGTGGGCCGCCCTCTCCTGCCCCATTCCGCCTCCCTCCCCCTTTCCCCTCCCCCCTCACCCCTGCCCTCCCCAAGCCTCTGCGCTGGCTGATCTTTGCTGTTTGTGACAGCACTGGGCCAGTGTAAGGGACTTATGCCAGCCCAGCACCACTTCAGGATTGTGCCCATAATCACGATTTCAGTGCCTACTATGAGTGTTATGAAGCATAGTAGCTGCAGAATTGTTGCCCTACTGTAAATACTTCGGTTTGCATTGAGATATATATACAGCATATCCTTTGCAAACGATTCAGGCCGAGGAATTATATGCAAGTGCAAAAAGAAAAAATTGTCTGTATCAGCCTGATCCTGCGATTTGCTGTGCCAGGAAGTACGCTCTTCCAATGGGGCATAATTGCTCGACAGTGCAAGTGCAATGTTTTCCAAACCATTTTGTGCTCTGATATTATGAATACTGTCTACTGTTTGTAGATAACATGAGCAAGTGGTGCTGTAGGAACTAAGGAGATCACTTAGGCAAACCATCACTTTTCATGTCGACAATCAAGGATTTCGCTAGAAGTAAACTGCGTATTTGCTTAGACAGATATCACTAGAATGTCAATGACCTTTCAATCAACCCCTAATTCTCCTGTCAGTTATTCCATTTCAGCAAACTGATTTGTATCAGAGTTCCTCGAAGCACCGTGAAGCCCTTTGAAAGGTAAAGATGTAAAATCTGACCCCAGCACACAGATTGATCAGGAGATTAGTATATAGCTTAGGATCTTCCTTCTAAAATGCACAAATTTGGCAAGAATGCAGCCATTACTAAATACAAACTAACAGTATCTCATGAGATGGTATGTAATAAATAGGTTTTCATTGCGTTGCAAAATACTTCTTCACAATACATGCGGTTACACTTCTACAGCATGATGCTTTTGAAACCCTTTGGGATAAAAAGAAAAAAAATTTCAATATAACAGCAAAAAAAAATAAAACATCAAACTATGGTAGCAGCACTGAAGCAGTAACCAGACAAAACAAACATGTTTACAACTAATTTGCAGAGAACTGTCCTATTCCTTGGGATTTCATATCTATTTTGGTACTTCAGATTGATTACCCTTATCTGGAATCCTGAAAACCCGAATGCTCCACAATCCAGAACTTCTTTGAGTGTTGAACTTCCTTGAATGACATGAGCAAGGGCATAGGCCAGTATGCATTTGAAACAAGAAATTGTGGTTCAGTGTGCATAAATTGTGTTTCATATACAAAATTATTTAAAATATTGCACAGTTTCTCAAACTGTGGGTCATGACCCAATAGGTAGGTTGTGAGCCAATTTCAGGTGGGTCATGCCGCACTTAGGACAGCTGTCATTGAACATACGGGAAGATGGGATGATTGAAAGGGGAAGGACTGTGTGGATGTTTTGCTTGTGCCAAAGTTGTAAGGACTTTTTTCCTTTGCTATTGCAAAACGGCTGAGAAAAAAAGAACCCAACTTATTGCTGCATTCTCAGAAAATGTGATGTTCTGGCATCACAATGATGGCACTTCCAGCCGTGACATCACTTCTGCTGGGTCCTGGATAGCTTGTCATTCTAATCAAAGTGGGTCCCGATGCTAAAAAGTTCAAGAAGCACTGAAATATGGTATAAAATTACCTTCAGGTGATGTGTACATGGTTTAAATGAAACATAAATGTATCGATTTGGTTTGCATCCCCAAGATACCACATTATGTTTGTGCAAAAATTCCAAACTCCAGAACACTTCAGGTCCCAAGCATTCTGGATAACGGATGCTCAACCTGTAGTCTGTGTAATGGGCAGCTGCATTTCTCAACATACCTTGCAATCAAGAGAACCATGAATGAATGAGTTGTGTGCATCACTCACAGCTGTGGTTCGAACAGACCGCTAGAGATCAGAAGTCTTCCTCAGTTTTGATCAGCAGGTAGGAATAAGAGAAACAGGCCCTGGATTCAGGCCAAACACCTTTCTCCTCAACAGCAGATTTGTGCTGTAAGTGGCTCCTGGACGTGTAGTTTTGTACTCAGAACGCAGGTAAGGGGGCCTCAAAGTTGGATGCTACCCCAGTAACGCAAAAGCCCTTTACTTCTTGTAAGAAGTTGGGAGAAGGCTCAGCCTGTCAACTTTTCCCTGTACAGACTAGCTTTCAGGTGCTTTTTGATGTGGATTCTCCATCTGCATTCCGCAGTTGTGCCCTCATTCATTCATTCATTCATTCATTCATTCATTCATTCATTCATTCATTCATTCAATTTATACCCCGCCTTTCTGCCCGAGGGCACCCAAGGCGGCTTACAACATTAAAAAGCAATACAATATAAGCAATTAAAACAATATTAAAAACAATAATTAAAAACAGTTAAGAATTAAAAAACAGCAAACATTCTATGATATTGAATGAGTATCTGTGATGTGTAACTGGATGCATAAAGTGGGGGTACTGTTGAAGGGCAAGGTGTGTGAGCAGTGAACCTCACCAGGGCCGGCTCTGGCAGCAGTGGGGCCCAATGTGGGGCATTCCTGTGCCCCCTCTGCGGGGGCCCCCACTTACCAAGAAGAGCGCTGTTCGTGCCACGTGCAAAGCACGGAATGTGGAGGTAGTTGGTGGTGATATCGCCAACCACTTCCAGATGGCCCATTTGGGGTTGTTCAGAGGCAGAGGCAGGTGGGAGAGACCAAGGTGAAGCTGCTCTGCTCGCCCCACTGACTTACAGCCCATCAAGATCCCAGCCGCAGCCACAGGCAAGATGCTCACCCTGCTAGTGCAGGCCCGAGGTGACGACGTTGGACATGTTGGCTTAAAGCCAGCCCCGAACAGCACAATCCTAGCTCTTTGTTCAGCCAGCACAGCAATGTTTGTGGTTACTCACAATGCAGCAGTGCTAGCCCAACAGCCTGTGCATGCCTGCTGTTGCCATCTCCATCCCAATGCCGGCCAATACAGGTAAGCTCACGCAGGGGCTGGGAGAGGGTGAGGGGCATGTTGGAGGCGGGGAGGGGCGCCTTTGGGTGGGGAGGGTGGATCAGACTCACGAGGGGGTGGGATCAGCACTGGTGGCACACACCCCCATCCAAACCCCTTCCTGGACCATGCAGCCCTACGTGGGGTTTCCCAGATTAGCGCCAGCAACACAGCTGGCACAGATCCGAGAAACCCCATAGGGATGGCTGGAGCCTTGCCCTGGGCAAGGGGCAATATATCCACTTACCCTGAGGAGCCTATAGCTGCCTCCTGGATGCAGTGCCGGTCGTGTGGCTTTGCTGTACCCAAGTGGTTTAGGACTGGGACTATGTGATAGCTCGCCCAGAGCCGGTTCAGATGTTTGGGGAACAAATGTGGAACAAGTCCACGGCAGTGGCCAGGGGAACCTTTGCTCAGCTTCGGCCTTTGCTCAGCTTCGGCTGATTTGCCAGCTGCAACCATACCTGAGCTGCGCAGACCTGGCCACGGTGACCCACGCCCTAGTGACATCCAGATTAGACTACTGCAATGCGCTCTACGTGGGGCCGCCTCTGAAGACGGTCTGGAAATTACAACTAGTGCAGAACGCGGCGGCTCGGGTGGTTGCTGGGGCACGTCGGTTCGACTCTGTCGGGCCGTTGCTTCAGTGGCTACACCGGCTGCCAGTTCCTTTCTGGGCCCGATTCAAAGAGCTTGTTTTGACCTTTAAAGCCCTTTATGGTGTGGGTCCAGGGTATTTGAGGGACCGCCTCCTCCCATATAATCCTGACTCTTAGGTCATCTGGGTGGGGCCCGTTTGACTGTGCCGCCACCAGGAGAGGCCAGAGGGACGGCGGCCAGGAATAGGGCCTTCTCGGTGGTGGCCCCCCACTTTGGAACACCCTCCCCTTAGAATTAAGAACTGCTCCCTCTTTGGCGACATTCCGGCGGGGGCTGAAGACTTTTTTATTCAAACAAGCCTTTAACTGTTGACAGGCGGGCTGGCATTTTTTTTTTTACATTTTTTACATTCTATCTTTTAAATTGTGGGATCCTACAGGTAAGATACGCGCCTGTTGCCACCCTAAAGCTTGCTGCCCGGTGCAATTACAACCCCCTGCACTTCTTTCGCTACACCCCGGGTGCAAGTCCGAGTGTCTGTGGATCTGTCCTGGGAGGGGGGATAAAATACTATGTGTGCCAGTACTCACAGACCTGCCCCGATCCACCCACCCCACATTCCCTTTCCTGCCCTTCCTCCACCCTTCTCTGCCTTTCAGTTGCTCAGTACCCCTTCACTGCTCCCTGCCCCTCCACTAATTACTCCGCCAATGCAAGAGGCATCATAGAATTGTGCCATAGCGTGTCTTGGGGCCAGTCACAGATGTGCTTAATTGTGCAACTAGGCCAGATAGAGGGGGCTGTTTTGCAGGTAAATAGAACGCAGAGGGCACAAAACAATGTCACATTGCAGTGGGACTTTAGTACGTTGCTCTGCCATGGCTTGGAGCCCAGCTGTGCCCCCCCCCACGCTGCTCTTGAATTTTAAAAAAGCTTCCACTGAAAGTCACTGTTCCCTGTTTCGCAGCCCCGTCCCCTTTTCCTATTTAGCTCTCAAACAACATTCCCCTCTATCTAGCCTATTTTCATGATAAAGTGAATGTTTGACAAGGGCAGGCCCTTTGTAGTCTCAAGGTAGACATTTGATTGCAACCTGTGAAGATTATTTAGCGCTCTGCAGCCATTTGGAAATGGGCCACAGTGCAGACATTCTCTGTGGGGTTGGAATTACTCTCAGCAGTCTGTTGAGGCACAATCTCCAGGAAGATAAATGTGTGGACGGGAATGGGGGCGTCAACTACTCTAGAATTGTCCTTCCTACCTGTAACCCCTACCTGTGCTTTGATCAGAAGAAGCAAAGAGGGTTTAGATATACACGCGCAATATTTAGGTCCTCTCGTGAGACTGAGAGTGCCTTAGATTCTCCTGGCAGGTTGTTTGTGTAGAGGTTTTGGATGAACATATGGGTTGGAACCAGCGGCGTCATGCAGTCGGAACACTGGGAGGGAGGAACGGGTGAGCGGCAGCCCGCGGGGGCGGGGAAGACGGCGAAACAGAGCGGTAAGCAACGGGCGGGCTGCCGCTCACCTGTTCCTCCCACCCAGCGTTCCGACTGCATGACGCTGCTGGTTGGAACCCCACCTGTTCTCCCTTCTTCTTTAGCCTTGGATCATATTATATTTCATTGCCCGGCTCACTTCTCCCTTCGCCAGCTATTCCTTGAACTGTGGCTCTCTTTTTCCCAATTCCCTCTCCTTGCTCCTGAGTGATCTCTGTCCTTCTATTACATCTGCCGTTGCAGGATACCTATTGGAAATTTCCATTCTAACACACACACACACACACACACACACACACACACACACACACACACAC
>JAJKFI010013486.1:0-39717 GCA_029204185.1 Lerista edwardsae
GCTGCCACTGAGATCAGCCACCAGGAAGCCCCTTCCAGCCCCCCCCCCATCACAATCCACCCATGATCTGCACCATACTGTTCTCAGGCATGTGCCATGGAGAATTGTGGAGGGGGAAGGAGCTAAGCAGCCAATGACAGGATGAGGGGGTTGGTAAGCCATGGTACCAGTAGTGATTCCAAATATTCTAGCCCAATGGTTCTCAAACTTTTTAGCACTAGGATCCACTTTTTAGAATGACAATCTGTCTGGAACCCACTGGAAGTGATGTCATGGCTGAAAGTGCCGTCATTGTGCTGCCAGAGCCTGATAATGCAGCAATATTATCAGGGGCTATTTTTCAGTCATTTGCCAATAGCAAAGTGAATCAGAAAGAAAAAAAAGCCTATTTACAATCTTGACACAAGCAAAACAACCGCACAGCCCTCCTCCTTTCCAGCATCCCATCTTCCCCTGTTTCCAATATGGCTGCTCTAGGTGCTTCGCAACCCACCTGAAACTGGCTTGCAAGCCATTGGTGGGTCCTGACCCACAGTTTGGGAACCACTGCTTTATCCTTAAGGTGCAGACAATTCAGAACATTTTAAGTGAGGCAAAAGTGGTTTGAATACATAGTTCACATTCTCAATCTGGGATCAGAGTACATATAATATATCAGAGTTAATTTCAAAAAAAGCAAACCTCACTAATATTTGGCACCAACTGTCTGTATAAAGAACCACACAGATCCTTCAGAAGTCCAGGAAGTTCCTGTCCATGGACAGGAAGTGAGAGAGAGGTTTCTTAAGAAAGGGAATTGTGAGGAGGGTTTCTTGAGAACCCACACAATAGCCCAGCCTCTGCTCTTACCACATTCATGCATTTCACTACCGGACTTTGGGTAGATTTTGCAACCAAATCTACATACCATATTTAGATTACTGGGATTGAATCCACCCTCAGAGAAAATGTAGTATGCACATAATTTCTGCATTATTATTTCTCTGCATGTCTTGGTGAACATTTCTCTTATAGGCTTGCGTGATAATGGGAAGTCCTTGTTACCCAGTAATCCCTGTGGAAACAGAAAAGGCATAAGGCTTGAATGCTATTTGTGAGACCAGTTTGTGTAGCAACACATTTCCCTCCAGGCAGGGGATGTGGGCTTTGGCCTTGCTGGGCTTGCTGCACTTCAGCTTCTCCACTGAAATCTCCCAAAGCCCAGAGAACTCCACCCCAGATCTGAGCAGAAGGATATTTTGGTCAGAGGCAAACCGAGCTGAAGGAGCTCTAGCGGGGAAGGGTTACAGAACAACAGGGTCCATCTCAGGTCTGGGCCTGTCACCTTGGGGCCATGCAGGATGAATTTCCTTCCGGCATGAATCACAGTTACAAGAACGGCGTCCACGGACCCTGGTGCCCCTCCCACCCCTCCCTGTCAAACTGGTGGGACTGAAGCCCACTGCTTGGCCCTTCCAGTGGCAGCACTGCAGCACTACTGTAGCCAATGCCAACAGCATGGAGAGATGTGAAGCCAGTGGCCTTCCAACGGGGAGGGGGACACTACGTTTTTCAGGAGCCTGAGCTAGGGCTACCAGATACAAACTGGGACAGAGTGCCTATATACCTTTAACCATTGTATAGAAAAGTGAATTTGGGCAGGTGCAGCTCATCATGGAAGGGTTTCAAAAGCTGCATCTCCCTCTTCAATACAGTAGTTATAGGTATAGGCACTCTGTCCCAGTTTGTATCTGGTAACCCTAGCCTGAGCTCCTGTGTAAGCAGCCCCTCCACCTCACCTTTAGAGCAAAGCCTCCCAGCCAGGCCCCTTCCTAAGAATGCCACTGAGTGAAACTGGTAAAAGTAATAGTAGGAAAAAGTGCAGGCAAACAAGTGTGGAGGAAGAGGAGCAGCAGCCCCACACTTCTTTGATTCTATCCAGCTGACATGAAGCCATACAGTACCTTCACTGCGTTTTCAGAAAGGGAGCGTAACAGTTTCATCACTGGGCCTCGGGCATACTTAATGGAAGTCACAGGAGCCAGCGCAAAAAACATTTTGATTTTTTGAGACAGTTCTGGCATGGATGAAAATGCTATGAAACCTGAGACAAGGAACACAGCAATCAATCAATCAATAGTATTTATATACCGCTTTTCAACACAAAGTTCACAAAGCGGTTTACAGGTTTACAGGTTTACAGGTTTAATAATCTTTATTATTATTATTATTATTATTATTATTATTATTATATTTATTTATTTATTTATTTAGTTTTTATCCTGCCTTTCTGCTCCAGGGGCACCCAAGGCGGCGTACAACATTAAAACCGTCACTTTAAAAACCACAAGTATAACAAGGTTAAAAACAATATTAAAACAGTTAAAAATTTAAAACAGTTAAAATTTAAAGAAAGCCCCGTGGATCCTTTAAAATATAAGATGAAGAATGTAAAATGCCAGCCAGCCTGTCAACAATGTTTAAATAAAAAGGCTTGTTTAAATAAAAAAGTCTTCAACCCCTGCCGAAATATTGCCAGAGGGAGCAGTTCTTAATTCTAAGGGGAGGGTGTTCCGAAGTCGTGGGGCCACCACCAAGAAGACCCTATTCCTGGCCGCCATCCCCCTCATCTCTCCTGGTGGTGGCACAGTCAAAAGGGCCCCACCAGATTATCTAAGAGTATGGGCAGGATTGTATGGAAGGAGGCGGTCCCTCAAATACCCCAGACCTGAGCCATAAAGGGCTTTAAAAGTCAAAACAAGCACTTTGAATTGGCCCCGGAAAGGAACCGGCAGCCAATGTAGCCGCTGAAGCAACGGCCTGACAGAGTCGAACCGATGAGCCCCAGCAACCACACGAGCAGCCGCGTTCTGCACTAGCTGCAATTTCCAGACCATCTTCAGAGGCAGACCCATGTAGAACGCATTGCAGTAGTCTAATCTGGATGTCACTAGGGCATGGGTCACCATGGTCAGGTCTGCGCAGCTCAGGTATGGTCGCAGCTCGCGAATCAGCCGAAGCTGAGCAAAGGCTCCCCTGGCCACCGTCGCTATCTGAGATTCCAGGAGCAGCTGTGGATCCAGGAGAACCCTCAGACTGCAGACCTGCTCCTTCAGAGGGAGTGCAACCCCATTCAGAGCAGGGCAGTAGTCCAATACCCGAGTTGTGGATTTCCAGACCAGGAGCACCTCTGTCTTACCCGGATTTAATTTCCGCTTGTTTGCCCACATCCAGCCCCCAACTGCCTCCAGACAACGATCCAGCACTGCAGAACAGTGCCTCCAAGCCCCAACTCAGTCAGCCAACCCAGAAGGACACCATGTTCGATGGTGTCGAAAGCCATCGAGAGGTCCAGCAGGACTAACAGGGACGCACTCCCCCTGTCCATTCCCCGGTGTAGGTCATCCACCAAGCTGACCAAGGCAGTCTCCATCCTAAACCCTGGCTTGAAGCCAGATTGGAATGGCTTCAGATAATCCGCTTCCTCCAGCAACTTCTGAAGCTGGGATGCCACCACCCACTTAATCACCTTGCCCAGAAATGGGATATTTGAGACTGGCCGAAATTTGTTTAGATTAGTGGGATCCAGGAAGGGTTTCTTCAGGAGGGGGCAAACAATCGCCTGCTTCAAAGCAGGTGGCAACACCCCCTCCTTCAGAGATGAATTCACCACCCTCCCTGTCCACTCGGCCAGCCCTTCCCAGAAAGATCTAATTAGCCATGCTGGGCAAGAGTCGAGCGGGCAAGCAGCAGGTCTCACACTCCAGAGAATCCTGTCCAATCCTTTAGATGTAGATCTTTCCAATGAGATATTTTTGTTTACCTATTTATCTAAGGCGAATGAGCAGATTTGCACAGACCTCTGCCCCTGGATGCATTAAAAATACTAGCCTCCACTCCTCTATCACTAAAACCTGCTAACTGCCTGCCCTTCCAGATGTGCCAAAAAGCACTGGACTCTGCAGCTGGGAGCACCAGACATTCCATGGCAATATTATCAGATTGATCATGGGTTGCGCCCCTAGGCTCCACTGACATACCAGCATTGCTTCTTTTGTCAGCATCCCTGCAGAGCAGCAACCATTTAGGCTAGGGTTGTTATGGTAGATCTCTCTCTCTCTCTCTCTCTCTCTCTCTCTCTCTCTCTCTCTCTCTTTCTGACCTAAAGTAGCCTTCATTGGCAGAATTGTGGCACACAATGTGGTTCTATGCAATGACAAATCCTGGGATCCAGCACAAAGAACTCCCAGCATTCCGATCTGTTAGCAGAGGCAAGGGAGTTCAGCAGTCCCACATACAGCAAACAGATTTTTGTTAAAATCTTTAATGGGAACAAAGAGGGGACATCAGTCATTGTTACACACAGGAAGAAATACGGCAGGAAAAAATTTCAAACGAGGGGTCCATCAGATGTAGGCAGGGATGCATCCGACAAGATTTTAAACAAATTCCCCTTTCTGGCCAACTTTAACGCACATGCTGGCCATATATACACTGGGTGGCTCAATTCACAATCTGTGGCTCTTCTAATATGATCTCCCTCTCCATCTGTGCAACTTTTCTCTCCTCTCTTTACGTTCAAAAGCTGGAAGCCTGATCCACAACACAGAATAGGCTTTCAAAGCAGTAAATGCCTTATGGCATTTTAACTTACCAATAGTACTGCCTTGAGAATAGCCGACATAATACAATTGCTTCTGTCTCGTTTTCTTCAGAATGAAATTTATCATTGCTGGAAGGTCATTCATGGCCATTTCGTGGAAACTGAAATTTTAAATATAAAATGTCTGGCTGTTAATAAAAACATTATTGCAACATTGCTGAAACCTACAGTGGTGAGATCCAGAACTATTCCCTCAGAGTTCACATCTGGTAGAATTTGCTTTGACTTTTCCCTATTATTCTGATGTGCAGGAAGAGTGGGTGCACCCAAAAGTGTGCAATATGTGAGAACGGAAGCACATCTCTTTCCATACCTCAGCTCATATATTGCTCACAATTTGTTTACAATACCTCTGCTATGTGTGACTTACAACTCCATTTCATAAAAGGTTTTGTGATGAAACCAAGCACCTATTAGCATTTTCTCTAGTTTCAAGTCTTGCTAGATGGTTCAATATTCTGAGGAGATGGTTCAATATTCTGAGGCGACCAACCAATCACACAGGCTTTTATACCAGAATAAATGGTCGGGGAGTACCCCAGAACACAAATAGCAGACTATTTTTGCAGTCCTCCAGATTCCTTCTCCTTTTTGCCTGCCACTTTCATTTAATTCCTCAGTTTGCTCAATTACTTTTTAGGTGCCCCAATTTGTGATGGATTTTTCTTCTAGAAATCTTTCGAATCCCTTTTTTAAAGGAATCCAGGCCAGGAATTCATCAGCACATCCAGTGGCAAGGAGTTTGACAGACTAATTACACAGTGGGTAAAGAAATATTTTCCTTGGTTTCTTCTAGCAATCCCAACACTCAGTTTTAGTGGCTGTATTGCAATCCTCCCTCTGTCCTTCCATCAATTAAAAATCTCACTTCTTTTATGATGTAATGCTTTAGAATGAATTCAGAATTACACATACCCACTTCCACATTACTGTCATTCCTCCTGATCCTATCTCAGGTATCTACCATGTAGTCTGCCATAATTTACTGCTGCATCACAATTAGTTGATTAAATAGTCATATGTCCTCCTGAAAACAGCAATTACTAGATCTGCATAATTAATGTACAAGATAGATACCATGTTCCGTTGTCATTCACAGTACCTGAAATCCCAAAATTTCTCTTGGTCTTTGGAAAAATGCAGATGTCTCTGAGACCAGCTTGTTCCTCTGTTGTTCCCAAGCCACACATCATAGCCAGCATCCGCTAAGATGAAACCAAGGCTGTTGTTGGCCATATTTTCCACCCAGTAGCTAGCTTCCCCAAATATTCCATGTTGGAGTAACACAGCAGGCTTTGGACCTAGTTTGAAAAAAAAAAAGGCCTTTAAAGAAACGAACTTCTGTTTCATAATAACAAAGATCTCTTCTTATGCTTATCTCAATATATTCTGCATATTTCAGGACACAAAAACATGTTTGTTAATCCGAGGCCTCATTTTCATTGTTAGGGGTGTGTTTTTGGGGGTGGTATTTTTTCCAAAATTTCTTGATTGAAATAGCAAATTGTGGTGTTATGTGTTTTAATTCTACATTCTCAATCCAGGTTCTCATTTTTACTAATTGTAAGTGCTTTAAAAGTGTACTAAGTTGATGAAACAGGTGATATAGTGCCAGCAGATGCAGCCACATCTTTAAATTATTTATAATTGAAAAAAGTCTATTTTAAATTCTGGAAAATAACTTAAGCACCACAATGCAGAGTTTTGTGTTTTTATTCAGATATTTTAACCACCAAAAGGTGCTTGTTAGTCTCCAAAAAAGAGTTTTCAACAAACCCCACCCCCACCCCTAGTTATTGTAGAAATGCAGGCCATGCGACTGCTTTACACAATAAAATATCAACTGCAGAGTCCTAAGCAGCGGCGACATGCAGCCAGAACGCTGGGTGGGAGGAATGGGTGAGCAGCAGCCCGCCCGTTGCGTACCACTCCGTTTCGCTGCCTTCCCCGCCTCCATGGGGGGGCTGCCGCTCACCCATTCCTCCCGCCCAGCGTTCCGGCTGCATGACGCCGCTGGTCCTAAGGCTGAATTGGAGGGGAGATTTTTCATCCTGGGTGATATGATTCCTAGGTTTTTGGCCCAGTTATTTCTGGGCTTGATTCAAGGTGTTCAGTGTTAGAGAATCAGTGTTACTGAACTTGGAACTAGTACAGTTGTTGAAGCTTTCTTCCTTCTCCAATAGGCTAGACCAATGGTTCCCAAACTGTGAGCCACAGTGCCTGAGGGCACCACGGAGAATTTACAAGGGCATCACAAGATGTCCTCAGTAACCCCTTCTTCTCAGCTCTCCCAGACACCATCTTGGATCGTGCAAGCTCTCGCATGATCCAAGATGGTGGCACCCAGGAGAGCCAGGAACAAGAAGCCAACACGAAAGAAGGACACCTTGGCCACAGAAAGTTTGGGACCCACTGGGCTAGATCTTTGGTTCCTATTTTGTTAAAATGATCAAATACCTTTGACTGCTAGTTTTTTTCTTCCACAGGGAATTCTGTTCAATGTCAAATAATACCCATCATCTGTCAAGACTTCATACTCCTTACTGGGGTAGCCTCTGTAACGAATCATATCGCTCTGAAAGAAGAAAAATTAAACTACTGAGAAAGTGAAAATATTTCTAAATCTGGTAGAGAGAAGAACTTGAAGTAGCAGATTTAAGAGGTCCACTTGGTTTAAGGTTTGTTTTAAGATAAGCTCCAGCTCAAGTATCCAGTTGGCAAAGGAAACAAAGGATCCTTATTCCTTCTGGTTATTACAATACAAGCCAATGAGTATTCTTACGGGGAATTTTGAATAGCCAATTGGGAAAGTGCTCACCTATTTGCCAATCAGAAATGCAGCTTTATCATGCCTTTCAGACCATCTAGAATACTCCTAACAAATGCAGACTTCCACAGTTACATCATGTATAATAACTGGTGTACATTGTACTGTGAACTACACATACAATAGGTAATTTTTGCCTTTCTTCACTGTGCTGTCATCAACCCCTCCACTTCCATTTCACCCCATGCTCCTGTTGCAGGATTTTTACTTGTGATGTTTTTGACCAGTGGTTCTCAAATGTTTTAGCACCAGGGTCCACTTTTTAGAATGACAATTTGTCCGGGGCCCACCAGAAGTGATGTCATGGCCAGAAGTGCTGTCATTGTCATGCCAGAGCGGCTGCTTTCCTAATAATGCAGCAGTAAATTTGGTTATTTCTCAGCCATTTTCCAATAGCAAAGTGAATCAGAAAGGAAAGAAGCCTATTTACAAACCTTGACACAAGCAAAATAACCACACAACCCTCCCCCTTTCCAGTGTCCCATCTTCCCACATTTTCAAAGGTGGCTGCCCTAGGTGCTACGTGACCAACTTGAAATTGGTTCACAAACCACTCAGTGGGTCCCAACTCACAGTTTGAGAAACACAGTTTTAGACCACTGGAGAGAAAATGCTGCTCTTTTGCTCATTCAGCTTTGAATTTTATCTTGGAATCCCGTTCCCACTTCATACCCCTTTCAGCCCGTTTCTTTATCAAAATATTATAATACAAGTAGTTGCTTACAACATTCATATAAACTTCAGGATTTGCATCTCTTGCATCTCTTTTCTTCCTAGCAAGGTCTTCTGGACTTGCAGTTGCTGGTACTAGACACAGTATTGCAACAAACCACCACATCTTATTTCTATTTTTAAAAAGAGACAAGAAAAGAAGAAAAATTAATATCTTTCTTTAAAATATTGACAAAATGCATTTATTTTACCAGAAGATCCACATGTGCTCCTTTTTTAAACCCCAGGAATGGAAGGAATCAGGAGCACCCACAGTCACAGCAATATTGGTTTCAAGAAGGAAGCTGTGTATGTTGTGGCTTGTCATGCTGCAGTAAACAGAAGAGTTTATGCACCCACAAGAGTTATAATGGCACACTAGGATCTTATGAACCCACGAGAATTATAATGGCACACTAGGACCTTATGCACCCACAAAAATTATAATGGTACACTAAAATCTTACGCACCCACGAGAATTATAATGGCACACTAGAGCCCTCACATGGGAACTATTAGCACCTGAGGGTGGGTGGCTCATTCTGAAGGACAGCAGCACAGGGTAAAATGTTCTCTAAGAGAACAAAAATGAGAGCCACCTCTCTTTTCCATGCACAAGATGCATTGATTAACAGCCCAATCCTACAGACTAGATGCTTTCGAATTAGAATTAGAATAGATACTTTCAAATTATGGTACTGGAGAAGACTCTTGGGAGTCCCCTGGACTGCAAGGAGATCCAATTGGTCAATCCTCCAGGAAGTCAAGCCTGATTGCTCCCTCGAAGGACAAATCCTGAAGCTGAAGCTCTAATACTTTGGCCACCTCATGAGAAGAGAGGACTCTTTAGAAAAGACCCTCACGCTGGGAAAGATTGAAGGCAAAAGGAGAAGGGGGCGGAGAGGATGAGATGGTTAAATAGTGTCACTGAAGTGATGAACATGAAATTGGGCGAGCTCCGGAAGCTAGTGGAGGAGAGGGAGGCCTGGCGTGCTGTGGTCCATGGGATCGCGAAGAGTCGGACATGACTTAGCGACTAAACAACAACAACAACCTACAGACACCTTCCATGGACGGATCTGGCATTCTGTCAGCAGAGGGCCCTCTCCTTCCGCACTGCAGATGCAGTGACAATTTGTGCCACAGAGCCACCAATGCGAATGGCTGGTGATCATGTACACACATGCCACCAGAGTGCCCAGCCACAGCTGGAGAAAGTGAATCGGCAGTGGGTGGGGAGGGAAACAAGACAGGGAGGGAGGATGATTAGTGTGGAGATTGGGGTTGATGGGACCATTGGGGAGGGGGGTTAGAACAGTGGGCAGATACTTGCAGCAATGGTGCAGACAATTTCCTGTGCCTTCTGCCTGGTCTTGTCAGGCCCCCCTTGGCTCCACTCAGATTTGGCTAGCAAAAGACCAGACACAAATCCAAGTAGGGTAGAGCCAGTAATGGCATCTAAATGATTTAGCAACAGGTACTCACTTTTGATTGGCACTTCTGTCAGGGCCCGCCCAGCGGAAGTGAGGTCATAGACGGAACCCAGAACCGCCCCCAGGAACTGCCGTGCCTCCTCGGTAGGCCGCATGGCGGCCCGAAAGAAGGCCCAGGAGTCCCAGGCTTTCCCCGGGGCCGCTACGCAGGCTACCGATTCCCCCCCAGGAACCGCTGCACCTCCTTGGGAGGGAGCCCCAGGCAGCCTACCTGCTCACGCTGCTGCCGCTGTCGGCCTCCCTCGCTCCGCTTCCTGCCTGCCTGCCTGGCTCTGAGAATGTGCAGGCAACTCAAACGTGCAGGCAATTCAAACGTTGCAGGGGCGGAGCAGAGCGCCGACGGAGTCAATGAGTCAGCGGGCGAATGGGCGGGGCCAGCCCTAATCCTAGGAACGGGTTCTCGTGTACCCCCATGTACCCCCTACATGACATGTCTGGGTAGAGCCATTTGGGACCATGGCATGGTGGAGTAGATAAGTACACATTTCTTTTACATACCTCTACCCCATGCAATGGTCCACTGGCAGTCTTTAGCATACAGTGCCATTGCGGGCTAAGGATAAGATCTGGCATTAATCTATAGTCTTCTGCACACTTATTCAGGAGTAATTGAACTCACTGAGACTTACTTCTGGGAAGGCCTACACAGATTTGTAATGTAAATCTGGTATATGTACACATTGCAATTACACAGTATTGCCATTCAGTTAACCATGCCAGTCTCCCAGTGGCATTCCTACAGGGGGGTTTGCTGAGTTTTATAGGTGTCAGCGCTCCTGTGTAACATACCGTAGTCCCCCCCCTTGACTCCAGAGCCATTTGCAGCTTGGAGAGCAAAGCCTCCAAGCCAGCTCTCTATGCTGCGAATGGTTCTGGAAGCAAGGAGTTGGGGTCACATTACACAGGAGCTCAGGCTCCTGCAAAACAGCATTTTGCCACCTATAGGAATGCTACTGCAGTCTCCAAGCAAGTGCAAGAGCCTATTTCTTATAGTTGCTGACAAAAGTATAGAATGATAGAATGCTTCCCACGTACACAAGACATAAGTAGATGTAGTGTGGGTCACTTGCAGTCTATGTCCCTCCTTGTCCCTCAGCCCCATTGCTTTCCCTCCAACTATTTCCCTCCAAAATATTTGGAGGAATATTTTCAAATCTCCAAAAATATTTCCTGAATCAAACTAGCCACAGCTCATATTGCCTTTTGAACTCTACTCTCTTCCCTTATCTGTTTTGGTCTCACTCACTGAGTTCTGTTTCCTTCTGGAAACCACCACCACCACCCATGCACCAAGGAAGGATCAATTTCAAACAATATACCTGTGTTCCTTCACTGAGACTAAGACTCAGAACATAAAACTAACATAACATAAGAACATAAGAAACTAACATAAGAAAGAACATAAGAGACTAACATAAGAACATAAGAAAAGTCTTGCTGGATAATGCCAAGGACCCATCTAGTCCAGCTTCCTGTATCACACAGTGGCCCACCAGATGCCTCAGGGAGCATACAAGGCAACCAGATACTTGTATCTTGCTACCACTTCCCTGCATCTGGCATTCTAAAGTAGCCTATTACACTTGCAACACCCCCAGCGAAGATACCAGACTGCAGTTGGCTTTATTAAACACAAATGTAAATCATGAAACCTACTGAACACCAGTACCTCCCTCCCCGGTCTGGAAATAATTACATTGTTTTCTCACTGCCAATGGTAGGAACTACTTTGATGACACCAAAAATCAAGTGATCACAGATTTCCTAAAGCATTCCTCTCTGAAAACATATCTAAACATGAAAGATAAAGCATATTACCATTTACATAATATGTAAAGAGAACATATTACCATTCAGAATCCTCTTGTTGTGTTTAGACGGACGCAGATTCTTAAGTGACACCTTGTTAGGTAACACAATCACTGAAAGAATCATAGATTGCCAGATGAATACCTGGACTTGTTGCGCAAGAAAAGCCTTAAGTAAATGAATAGCACGTTCCTTGTCACCTGTTCATACCGGCTTCCTGCCTTTGATTTAAAAGGCTGTGAAAAGACATAGCCTGCTTCTTTAGTGAAGGGTGGTGAAAGGCATCAACTTCTTAGTTTAACCAGGAACTCCCAACTAATGATGTCATAAATGCATATGAAAAATGGGTTTTGACAGTGTTATCTGCACTTTAGTTGGCCACTGACAGCAAAGAGAAATCAGTGAGAGGACTGTTTTGTGATCATTTCATGGAAAATTAACTCATGGGAAGGGGACCTTGGCTGTTTTGTAGACTGTAAAATAGTGTGTCCCTAACTGCAGTTTTGGGACCAACAAGTGGGTTGCAGCCTGATTGTTGCTGGGTCATAAATCTGACAAGCTGAGAAGGAAAATGTATTAAGCTTTATGGAAAGAGAAACTGAGGGTGCAATTCCCTAAGCTGCGTGGGAACAGGCAGGCAGCAGGCCTGTGCTGTGTCCAGTGCAGCTTGGGAGGCCATTGGAGCCTCCCCAGGTACCTTGGATATGCGTCTGTGAAATTGCGGGCACAGGTTCAAGGAAGCCGCGTGGCCTGAATTGGGGCCAAATCACAGGCGACTCTCTGTTGGCGCTCTTGGGCCGATGCTACTCCTAGCGTTAGCCCGAGTGCTCTAGCACCAAGTTCTCTAGCACTGGTCAGCGTCCTACCAGTGGCAGATCTAGGGGGGCAAGGGGGCACAAGCCCTGGGCGCCATCTTGGGAGGGGGGCGCCGTAACCATGGTGCGCCCCACCCCCAAAATGGCGCCTGTGGCCTGCCCAGGCCCTGCGCCGTGTTCTCCTGGCTCCAGCTGGCCTTAAAGAGCCAGCCGGAGCCAGGAGAACGCGCTGCCTCCCGCTCCCCGCTCCCGCGTCTTAGAGTGGGGGGCGGGGCACTGAGCAGCATTCTCCGCACTCCGGCTGGCTCTTTAAGGCCAGCCGGAGCATGGAGAACGAGCTGCTGCCTGGCACCCCCTCCCGCTTCTCAAGGCGGGGAAGCAGGGTGCTGGGCGGTGCCGCATTCTGTTCGCTGCCACCAGCCCTTTAAGGCCACCGGGAGCGAACAGAACGTGGCTGGGGCGCCGTGTTCTGTTCGCTCTCGCCGGCCTTAAAGAGTCGGCAGAAGCGAACAGGCGTTCTGTTCGCTGCTGTCGCGTTCTGTTCATTCCCATCGGCTCTTTAAGGCCAGCGAGAGCGAACAGAACGCGGCGCCCCAGCCAATGCAACATTGTTGCGTCGATGCTACGTCACTAGCGCCGATGTAGGACGCAGGGGTGGATCTTCTTGAAATGGCGCCCATGGCGCCCAATAAAAAGGCACCCCAGGGTCACGCACGTCATGATGTCATGACATCGTGACATCATGACGTCGCGCCCCACCCCCTCTACGGAGCACGTTCTGTTCGCTCCCGCCGGCTCTTTAAGGCGCAGGGGAAGGGAGGGTGGCAACAGAGTAGGGGGTGGGCAGGGCAGGCCCACGAGGGGATGGGATTGGCAGCCCTGTTGCATGCTGGGCCCAATATGGACTTTACACCAGCCATTTAGCAAGCACAGATCCGAGTTGCCCCATTGCATGGGCTGGTGCTTACCCCAGGACAAGGGGACAAATTTCCCCTTACCCCAAGGAGGCTACCAGCATTGCAAAACAACAACAACAACACAACCCCCCCCCCCCAAAGGATGCAGTGTGAACCATGCTGGTCCCACTTCATCCGCATGTGAGGCGGTAGATAGGATTGGGCTGTCAGCCCACAGTGCCTTTCATCCTTGGTCTAATATTCTCCTGGCCTTGCCTGGTCCCTTACCTCCTTGCTGGTTCCACCCACCCTGCCTGGTTGCCTGTTGGGTCCTATGCCTCCTCCCTCTGGGAATGGGAAGGCTCCTGCAGGTACCTGCCTTAGGATGAGGAGAGTCCTCCAGATACATGCAGAGCAAGCAGGTACACTCTGCTCAACTGGCCAATAGCCCATGCCCTGCCCATCTTAAGCTTCCTGGCCTAATAACATGCATCTTGCCCTGGGCTCTCTGAGCAGGATGCTCTCTGGGGCTGGCAAGTCCAGCACTAGACAATAACCTCACAGTAGACTGCTGCTATGAATAGCTGCCACTCAGTAACTATCTGACAGGGTTGTTACCACACTTGCTCAAAGACACACGTAAACACACTCACAGGTGTACTGAATTATGCATCTTTCAGGGACCTTTGACCGTTGGCTGAACTCCAGGAGAAATTGGCATGTGTAAAGAAAGATGGGGTCATGATCGTTTATCGCATGGCTAATTTGACAGAAAGGGAGAATAAAAATAAAGCACAAAAATGGCAATCCAGCTACAATGATGCACTGTGACACTTGATCTAGCACACATGGATTTCAAAGAATGAACAAGCAGTAAAGAAGGAGGTGAGTCTGGAGCGCTCTGTATGAGAGAAGCAGGAGGGCAAGGAAGAGATTAAAGACATGAGGCAATAGCGTGAGGAATTCCTGAATTGGCAGAGTGATGATGGAAATGCACACTGTACTGAGATTAGTGAACAAAAAGGCTGTAGGTTGAGCAGGAGAGGGAAAGTGGAAGTCTGCGAAGGGCAGCTCAAGCCGATGCTTCCCTAGTGCCCAACGCTACAGTGGTGCCAAAATGGCTACAGTATCTCTGCATCCTATGATGCCAGGGAAGCTGCCACTGGTCTCCTCAGGGTTAGGGAACAAATGTCTCCTTATAGTGGCACTGTATGGTGGTACCAATGGGACTGCCTTTGAGCGGGTGCAGAACTGGAGACCCATATTGGGTCTCATGGAACGGGAGGGAGCATAGGATATGGCGGCAGAATCTCTACCTCCCTCTTGGGCCCGGTCCGCCCCTCAGGCTGCCGTCCCTCCATTCAGTGATGCCCCCTCCCTGACTTCCCCTGCCTCAAAAACCTGTCACGCTGGCTGGTGGTGACACACCGCAGCCCATGCCTCAGTGTAGTCTTCCCGGCACGGAGAGGACAGCACTGCATGTGACAGGCAGCGCCGCATACCACTGGTGCTAGAGCCCTTAGGATTGGGCTCAGAAGCTGCACTCCTACACACAATTTCATGGGCGTAAGATCCATTGAACACAGAGGGACTTGCTTCTGAGTAGCATACATAAGATTGGGCTTTAAGCCTGGAGGAGGTGAGAATTCAAGCCAAAGCACAGGGAAGGGACTACAGCTTGACTTCCAAAAGCAAAGAACAATTTATGAAAATTGGAATATAAACCATAAGAACGTAAGAAGAGCCCTGCTGGATCAGGCCAAAGGCCCATCTAGTCCAGCTTCCTGTATCTCACAGCAGCCCACCAGGTGCCCCAGGGAGACACGAGACAACAAGATGCTTGGATCCTGTTGCCACTCCCTTGCACCCGGTACTCTGCAGTAGCCTACTATTAATGTAAGGAGGTTGCACAATCCATCATGGCCTATAGCCCACGATGGACTTTTCTTCCAGAAATCTGTCCAATCCCCTCTTAAAAGCATCCAGACCAGATGCCATCACCACCTCCTGTGTTCAACAGATTAACTACCTGCTGGGTAAAAAAGTACTTCCTTTTATCTGTTTTAACTCTCCCATAAATAAATGCTCTAACAAACCAGATCTAACGAACCATACCTGTTTTGGGCAGGGTTGTCTTTTCTTGCAACATAGCATCCCAATTGAGTATTTGATGTTAAAATTGTTTTTAAAATCCTGATCCTTCAACCAGTACCCAGTGTTATGATTGGAAGACACACGTTTAGTGCATTTATATGTACTTCCAAACAGGTATGTCCAGAAATCCTGTAGTTTTTAGTCATGAGGCAAACATCCCACAAGCCACAAAATATAATGAAGAGGAATAGGAAGTGACTCACAGTTCACTCAAGTACAAGCCACTAACTTATAAGAAAAATTAATGTAATGACTAGAAACTATGGTATGTCATATAAAAATCAATAAATGAAATAAAAGAAGCAGCATGTGCTTATAAAGGTGTTGATTACACAGTTATATCCCTGAGCATAGGTACAAAACAATTAATAAGAACAGGACACTAGTTAATAATTATAAGCAAAAGAACCAAAAAGATATTGTTAAATACAGAGATGAAACATCTTCCAGGAAAAACAAGGGGCTCCTGGCAGAGGCAGCACTTCATGGTGGGTGAAGCAGAACATGGTGCGTGAAGAACAGCAGAACATAAAAACCCAGGTGGCACAAGGGAGTGGACATTAACAAATTGGGACAAGGGAGAGTAATTTGGCTCCAAGGGAGTGAGAGAAATTGGCAGGATCCATCCCTTCACAATGTGCATTCACACAGGGGCGGTTCTACTTGAAAGGGCGCCCATGGCGCCCAATGAAAGCGCACCCCATGGGGGCATGCAACGTCACGATGTCATGACGTTGTGATGTCATGACATGGCACCGCGCGACGCCTCGCTTTCCACACTCCGGCTGGCCTTAGACAGCCAGAGCGTGGAGAACGCGGCACCCCACCCCCCCTCCAAGAGGCAGGAGGGGGCGCCGGTGGCAGTGCATTCTCCGCACTCCAGCTGGCTCTTTAAGGCCAGCCGGAGCGCGGAGAATGCGGCGCCGCGCGACGCCCCGCCCCCGCCCTAAGAGGCGGGAGGGGCGCCAGGCGGCAGCACGTTCTCCATGCTCTGGCTGGCCTTAAAGAGCCAGCCGGAGTGCGGAGAATGCGGCGCCTGGTCCCCTGCTCCAAGAGGCGGGAGGGGGCACCAGGCGGCAGCGCATTCTGCGCGCTCCAGCTGGCTCTTTAAGGCCAGCCGGAGCGTGGAGAATGCGGTGCAGGGCCTGGGCAGGGGCGGGCCGGGCCGCAGGCGCCATTTTGGGGACATGGTGTGCCATGGTTATGGCGCCCACTTCCAAGATGTTCCCCAGGGCTCGTGCCCCCCAGCCTCCCCTAGATCCGCGCCTGCATTCACACGTTTGACTCACCTCTTGCTTACATCTCTTTACACATTCTCACACTTTTGGAGAAGTGGTGTTCCTTTTCACAGAGGTTTACATGCTGTCTAAGAAGGGAGGATTAAAATCCACAATAGACTGCACAATTGACCCACATGAGGCCCTACAACTAACTGAAACCATATCTCTAGTTAAAAAAAGATCAGAACTATACCAGAAGAGACCTGTCCCGTGACTGAGAAGACATTCCAATTATTTCCAAGTCTTTGGATGATAAGCTCACCCTGACCTGGGTGGTAACCTCTCAGATACACCCCAGTTAGCCAGTGATAGACAGGATGCAAAACTCATTGCATTTGATATAAGGCAGATAGCGCACTGAGTGCTATTGTTGCTGCTGATACTGATGGTTGAGAAGCTAGCCAACCCTTGACAATATCCTGTTTCAATGCACAAAGCATACATGACGAACTGCATCCCCCTGGAATTCGTGCAACAAACAAATCCTTCACATAATCTGTACTTTGTAATTGATGGGACAGCACAAGGACCACCGTAAAGCGTGTTTGGACCAGTCTCGGAGTCAGGGAGGATGGTGCATGTCTGTGCACTGGCCTCTCCAACTCCAAAAGTGGTCCAAACATACTTTACGGTGTCCCTTATGCTGGCCAAACTGAGCCGGCCAAACTCCAGGTTCGGATTGCACTCTTAAGTTTTTCCTCACTTCCATTTCTCTTTGGTTTCCTAGTTCTGTTTGCCTTGCATTCAATGCTTCTTCAACTTTAAAATTCATTCTAGACTTGGAGCATTTGAACCACTTTCAGCTCCTTCAGTCCGCTCACTTCCCCGTAATGATTGGTTTTGCATGCAGCTTGAGTTCTCTGCTCTTATTCCTGGTCCAACTCCAGGACCAGCTCCACCTCTGCCAGAAAGTAAATAAGTTTATTAACTTTATTCATCTTATCTACATTGTTTGGGTGATGCAATTTTAATCACCACCATTTAAATATGAAGAAGGCAGGACAACTGGTTGCTGCTGCACATGCTGAAAAATCTGCGTAGGCAGCAGTAAGCAGTTTCACTTCCAACATCAAGGGACCAGGCAAAGAAAGAGCTATATGAAGAGGTGGGGAAGCAGACACTTACCTACTTCCTTTTTTTTTTAATAGAAATTTTTTATTTTTATATATATAGATAGATATAGATAAGGTAAAAGGATAAAACATAGGAAAGGGATACAGTGGTTCACACAAAAGGTACACATTGATTACAGCTTAATCATCTTCTTATTGCTTGCATACTATCTATAGCATCATACAACAACTAAACTCTTATTCTTCATTCTTATTTACATAATTGTCAACAACCTAACACGTCTAGACATTATTACATTTACTTCTAATCTGTATGTCAATTCTTCTATATTCACAAAACATTTTCCAATATTTTTGAATCTTATTTATATCACCTTCTTTCATTCTTTCAGTTAAGACGTCCATTTAAGCAATTTCACATATTTTCTCTATTAATTGGTCCACATTTGGAATTTCCTCATTTTTCCATTTCTGTGCATACAGTAATCTTGCTGCAGTAATTACATGTATAATTCCCTTTTTTTAATACATGTTTTTCCCTTTATCTTGGGTATTACCCACCATATTAAGAAGAAATAATTCTTGTTTGGCTTGTATCTCACTCTCCACATTTCTTGTAACATATTGTGTACTAAATGCCAAAAAATTTTCACCTTTTCACAAGTCCACCACATATGATAAAATATTCCTTCTTTATCTTTACATTTCCAGCATTTATTTGGTGTACCTGGATACATTTTTCTCAGGTGCTAAATACCATCTATAAAACATCTTATAAAGATTTTCTTTCAAATTTGTAGCTCTAGTTAGTTTAATATTTGTTGCCAAAATCTTTTCCCATTCATCAGTTTCTATATTATACCCAAAATTTCTAACCCACTGTACCATTACTGTAAATAACCTGCCATGGAGAGTTTGTGTTAGAAGTCTAGGCCCTTAACAAAAACCTTTGTTAATTGCCTGACCTCTGATTCTACCGTGGCCAGCTGTTAGTACTGCCAAAACAATTGTGAATAGAATAGGAAAACCTGGCCACCAGCTCCGTAAAACGCTGACTCAGGCCTCAGTGGAGCAACTCAGGCTGAGTTAACCAGCACACAAGGCAATTCCCACTACCTCAACCTCACTTGAACCTTAGAGGCAGTAGTACTGGGAAAGCCTTGAAATAAAACAGAATCGTTAGCAGTTCCTATCGCAAGGGTAGCAGGCATAGAGTGGACTGGATTTAGCCAGCACCCTGAACCTTCCCCAAACTAGAACGTACTCACACTCAAGCAAAAGAAGCTTGACAAAAGTTTATTAAAACAAAACTCAGTTCGTTACAGGGCCCGAAGGCAACATAAATAAGATATAACACATAGTTAAAAAATAAGAAAATCTAAACTTCTATTCTTTACTGAGACTAACATTGCTTAACACTTTAAGTTCCTAGCCAGATATTACCCAAGATGCATCATAGGCAGCTAGTGAGCAGATTTCTTCTTCTTCTCAGCAACTGGATTAAGCCATGTCTGGAACAGCCAGAGAAGCTGAACCACTAGCACAAGCCAAAGGCGATTTTTATAGCCCCTCACCCCAGGTTTTTACTATCAGGGCTAATTGCCTTTCTGCCTAGTAACAGGGAGGCAATCACTCATAAATTACAGCTGCAGGAGAATGTGGGGAGGAGGTGGATGGCACCACGGTGTCCTTGAGTCGCTCGCTTCACGAAACCTCCCAAAAAATTCCCTAAACCAGCTGATAAGGAGTGAGGCACCAATGCTGTCAACTTGATTTCCCACCAGGGCCTATTTTCACTTGCTGCTTACTCTCAAAGAGGCCTGACAGCTTAAAGATGGAATTAGGCCTGCTAAGATGGCTTTAGGCCTGCATTTGAGTTGCCTGTCCTTTACAATTACATCTTTTACCATTTCATCCTCCATTCTCATTTTCAAGAGAAATTCATATACCTTTTAAATATATTTATCTTTCTCATTTAATAATAGTTCGTCAAAGTCCATCCCTTTTTCATGAAAAGCTGTTTTCTCGTCTTCTTTTATGCTTGATTTGATTTGGGCTTTTGTCCACCTGTCCAGAATATTCTCCAAGTCTTCATCCTGTAGAAGTTCTCCTTTCTCATTCAAAAGTTCATCATAGCTCTTATTCTGGTCTTCTCTCAACCAATCCGGTTTAGTTAATATCTCCAAAGGTTTGATCCATCGAGGTATTTTATTGTGTATCTTGTATCTTATTTGTTCCCACGACAAGGCTCTCCTCAAGGCATGTCATTTAAAATGTCCGAAATATTTTGCCTTATCATATACCAAAAACGCATGCCATCCAATTTGCATGTAATGGGCTTCCAAATTCAATATTCTCTCATTTTGTAATGTAATCCATTCTTTAATCCAATTTAAGGTAGCCGCTTGATAATATAATTCCCAATCAGGTAACCCGAAACCAGCTCTTTTCTTGACATCCTGCAACAATTTAAGTCTTATTCTCGGCTGTTTCCCTTTCCAGATAAATTTTGTCATCATTTTATTCAACTCTACAAAGATATTTTTCTTCAGTACAATTGGTATTGTCTGAAATAAAAATAATAATTTTGGTAAGATAGTCATTTTTATTGCTGCTATTCTTCCCGTCATGGAGAGCTGTAGTTTGTCCCATTTATTTAAGTCTTGTTGAATGTCTTTTAGTAGTTTTTTATCTTCCATCAATTATCTTCCATCAAGGTGCTAATCCTCTTCGTTACAGTTATCCCCAGATATTTTACTTTCGAAACCAGCTGTAATCCATTCTTTTTCAGTTTCTCCCTTTCCACTGGTTTCACATTTTTCGTCATTAACTTTGTTTTAGCATATAATAGTTTATTTTCAACTCTGCAACTTCTCCATATTGTTTCAGTCTCTCCATCAGCTGTTCTCATGAATTTGTTGTCATCTAAAATAAAAAGTAGATCATCTGCAAATGCCTGATCATGCTCTTCATTTTTTATCTTTAATCCTCTTATCTTTTCATCATTTCTCACTACATTATTTAAGGTCTCTAAAGTAAGTATGAATAACAATGGTGATAGAGGGCATCCTTGTCTTGTCCCTTGTTTTATTTGAATGTCTTAGTATAATCTCCATTTATTTGTATTTTTGCTTTTTGTAAGGTATAAATATCCTTAATCACCACGATAAACCTATCTCCAAATTGCATATGTTCCATTTGTGTAGTCATAAAATTCCAATTCACATTATCAGAGGCTTTTTGTGTGTCCAAAAATACCAGGCCCAGTTTTCCTCCTGGGTGTACCTCATAGTATTCCAGTACATCTATCAGTATTCTCACATTATTTCTTAGATGTCTTCCTGGTAAAAAAATCTGGTTTGGTCCTGGTGGATTATCTTTTTCAAAATCTTTTTAAGCCTTGTTGCTAAAATGGAAACAAAGGTTTTATAGTCTGCATTTAATAATGAGATAGGTCTATAGCAGTGTTTCTTAACCTGGGTTCGATCGAACCCCAGGGGTTTGGTGAGTCAGTCTCAGGAGTTCGGCGGAGGTATGTGCTGTGTCCATTCCATTCACTGGCCTTGATATCTGTGCTGCAGGGAACTTGGTGCGCTCAGTAGTTGTTGGGATATTAAAGTAAGGCCTGGGAATTTGCAGGACTGAATTGTAAGGCTTATCACTGAGGCCTAGCAGACCTGCAGAGGGTGCAGGGTAGTTCTGACTTAGGTTCTACCCAGTAACAAGACCATGTGATCTCTGGTGGAATGTTGCAAGTTATTTAGCCAATCCCAGGAACACTGGTTGCTTGTCTGTTCAGCTCAGTGAGTGCGTGTGTGTTCAGTCCTGTACTGTTCAGAGAGCTCTTCTGTTCTACTTTCTGTTTCTCTCTGAGTATTGCTGCTGCTGGATTTACAGATTTACTATGTTGAGCAAAATAAGAAAGTGGTCAGACGAATACATACAATTGTTTTGCAGTAAATATTCATTGAGTTATGTTTTTGTTTTTGTGTGACATTCCGGTTTTGTTGGTTTTGTTCTTTGAACACAGTGATTTTATGTGCAACTGATGCATTGTTCATTTTGTGCACTAATTTTACGTGTGTGTGTGCGTTTTGAATTTAAAAAAATTTTTTTTTATTTTTCCAACTATGAAGGGTTCAGTGAATGCACGTATGAAACTTGCAGGGTTCGGTACCTCCAAAAAGGTTAAGAACCACTGGTCTATAGTTTTTAATGTCATTTCTTTCTGATCCACTTTTATGAATTAATGTTATAGTGGCTTCTTTCTTATAGTGGCTTCAAGAAAACTGCTTTCTTTTGTGTGGTCCCTTCAAATGAAAGTGCAGGACATGCTTGGAATCCCCAGCATCACCTGCACTTCCTGTTTTGTCAAGAGGATCATGAGGGAAGTAGGTAAGTAGTAGTAAACCTTATTTTCTTTCTTGGCAGGAAGTGAAGCTACATTCTTGCTACAAAACACAAGAAGTTTTCAACAGCATCAAGCAGCTAGTTCATAGAGCTTCTGTATCACAATCAATCAATCAATCACTAGTATTTATATACCGCTTTTCAACACAAAGTTCACAAAGCGGTTTACAGGCAAATAATAACATTAAAGTTAGATGGCTCCCTGTCCCAAAAGGGCTCACAATCTAAAAGATTGGAGACCACCACCAGCAACAGCCACGAGAAAGACACTGTGATGAGGGACAATTGCTCTCCCCCTGCTAAATATAAGAGGACACCACTTGAAAAAGTGCCTCTTGCCCAGTTAGCAGGGGTTTTGCCCAGTTAGCAGGGGTTAGCAGGGTGCTATAACTGCAGATTGATGGGATTCAGGGCTGTGAGCTGAAAGCAGAGGCGTTTCTACAGGGATGGCAAAGCTCTAAGTTTTGCAAGAAGCCTTACCCTGTCATGTAAATCCCTCCTCTCCCTTGCTGCTGTAGCCAGTAAGCAACACCAAGATGTTGCTGTTCCCTGTGAGGATTGGCTAAAACGGTGCAGGAGAGGAGTGATTTCTATTGCAAGGTAAGGCTTCTTGCAAAACTTAGAGCTTTGCCATCCCTGTAGAAACGCCACTGGCTGAAAGTGACTTGTCTAGACTTGGAGTGCAACATTTTAACAAGGCTGTGCTATTCCTTAGCACTTATCACCTTCCCAGTTCTCATCTCCCAACCCAACCCCCTGCCACAATACCAACTTCAGAATAACTACACTGAACACAGCTGGATCACAGCTGGATCCATGCTGCTTGAACCAGAAATCTTCACTGTTGGTGATTATATATGGCTGATTACAAGCACGTGCTGTAAGATGTTACTTGGGTGATGCAAAGTTCCACATACTTTTTAACTGAGAACATGCAATGACTTTGTCCAAGAAAAGCCCCAAAACAATTTATTCAAATTGTGCTTTTAATGGGCACCATACAGCAATCTGTACATCTTCTATTGCAACAAGTCCTGTTTCCCAAGGCGGTTTTCCTAAGAATGTTGCAAGCATTTAATGACTGCTTTGCTTGTGATCCGCCCCATTTACGGTCAATGGTAGTTATATAATAGCAATGCTTGTATGTTTTGCATTCTTTATGATTTCAAGATTTTTACTGTTGATTCATTTCTGATTAAGTTATAATAATAACAATAACAATGCCCCACCTGTCCTCTGCAGCTCAGTACTTATAAATGACCTCAATACCTATTCCTTCACTTTTCAAAGGTGATGCCAGCGTCATATCTCTTTTTATATTTTCAGCAGCCACAATTAGCTTCTGACCCTTGGAAATTCTAAGCATCTGATGTGCTCCTCTTTGGATGCTGCTATGGCAGTTTTTCAAAGTAATACAGAACATTTTCTTGGATTTGGAATAATTTTAGTGTTATTAGTGTTAATAGCGAATTAATTTTAGTGTTAGTTATATTTTCTATCTATCCTTAATATATTTATTGTGCATTGCAGTTTCCTCAGTAGTGGAAAATTGTTGGAAAAGTGGTGTTGCCTCAGTAGTGGAAAAGGACCGCTGAGTTTCACATGGATCAAGGGAGTGCTGACAAACATGCTTTCTCATCAAGTTCAGAAGTTCACTTGCTTGCACAAAGTGGCTTTCTTCACAGGCCTGCCCCAGGAATATGCAAGAGGTTTAAAATCCTTTCCATTTGTCGGGCATCATAGGGTACGTTCTTAGAGGTATAACACGATCCCCCAACATCAAGAAATGGATGAAGAGGACTTGATGCCCTAGCAGGTATCATAGCAGATGTGTAATTAATCTGTAGAACTCCTTGCCACAGGATTTGTGATGGTACCTGACCTGCATGCTTGTAAAAGGGGATTGGACAGATTTATGGAGGAAAAGTCTATCACAGGTTACAAGCCATGATGACTACATTCGGCCTCTGAGATTGATGAACTGACAGCTCAATCCTAACTACTTTCCCCACCAATGCAGCCACATCAATGGAGCTGCAAGCAGAGCCGGCTTGGGAGTCGTAGTGCCAATGCAGGGATACCTCTCGCATCAACACAAATGTGCACCTGGGATTGCACCCTTAGACTTGTCTGAAGCAGTTGGATCTGGCTTAGAGCGCAATCCTAAACTGGAGTTAGGCCGGCGTATTTCAAGGCAAAACACTTTCCACCATTGCTATGGACAGGGCACACAAGGTAGCTTTTGTAGTGGTCATTACATTTTGGGGGTAATTAATATTAACCCGGGTCAAGGGGAAAATGCCAAGTTTGGGCAGCACAAGGGTCACCATAAAGCGTGTTTGGACTTCTCTCGGAGTCAGGAAGGATGGCTTATGTCTGTGTAATGGCCTCTTACTCAGAGAGTGGTCCAAATATATTTTATGGTAACTTGTGCTGGCCAAACATTGCTGGCTTGGTTTATGCCAGCCTAACTCAGTTTAGGATTGCACCCTTAGTTTGGTTACTGTAACAATTTCAAGGCAAAACACTTTCCACCATTGCTATGGACAGGGCACACAAGGTAGCTTTTGTAGTGGTCATTACATTTTGGGGGTAATTAATATTAACCCGGGTCAAGGGGAAAATGCTCCCTTATCTCAAGGAGGCCTCAATATGCCAAAACATTCCTGTGGGATACAGTGGAAAACATATGGGCACCACTTCATCACCCTGTGGGCAGTGAGTTATGATTGGGCTGCCCCAATCAGGATGTGGGGTAACAAACAATGAAAATGTAATCAGGCAGTCAATTCTAGTAGTTAAATTCACAGTAACCTTGCCTGAGACTAAAACCTTGTGCTTGACTAATTTGAGTCTTCCAGCATGTGTAGAAACCATTAGCTTGTCTATGAGTGACCCTGTGTTGTGTTTGTACTAACAGGCACTTGGCTACAGGTTAGTGTTAGCCTCTCACTTATCAGTTTGTCAGTTTCAATACATTGGTGATGTTTGTTTTTCACTTGTTATGATGCTACAGACCTATTAAAATTAGATGTTAACAGCTGAATTATGTGCATGCTTAAATCTGTTCTGATGGTGGGTATTAAAATTACTTATGAAAGACTGTGCCCATTGATTATAACTGTTTAATACATGCAACTCTGTGATGGATTGTTGTGCTTATATTATATTTAATCATCACACCAGAGAGATGAGTTCTAATGACTCATAAAGAAATTAACAATTGCATCTCAAACCTCAGCCTGCTTGCATGGAAAGTCTTGGGCTTTTATAAAACTTGACCCCTAACACAAAGTATAACCACCATTTTCTGTGATATATATTTGAGATTTCTTCTAAATCGCTTCCTGCATATGAGCATTCATATGAAATAAAAACAAGAAGGCTCACGCCCCCCCCTCCACCCAAACAAGGAGGCTCATAGGCCAGTCTTATCTATTCTGCCCCTCCATTGATGCAGTGATGCCAAAAGGGCACCCAAACCCCTGTCCCCAGGCTGCGTGACCCAGATTTGGGCCATGCAGCTTGCTCGGAGCTGCACTTGCTAAACAGCAAGCACAGATCCAAGCAAGCCCATTGGGGCAGCTGGCACCTACCCAGGGTGCCAGGGGTAAGGGTGTGAACATGCCCTTGCCAACATGGAGGTTCCAGCCAGCTCCTAACTTGTGTTGGGTACAGCGCAGGCATGCTGGCCTTGCTGTTGTGGCACAAGGTAGGATTGCGCCCTCAGTATCGTTCTCAGAATAACCAAAACGAGCTGTAAGGTAGACCCAAAGCCCATCTGTGCAATGCCTGGGGGTTGTAAGTCTCTTAGAAGAGGTCCTTTTGCAGACTTCATTTCCCCACCAAATAGTGCCAGTGCAACCAGCTAAAGGAAGATTAGTTGGAGAGTTACAATGAGTAACAATGTAAATTGTTTTAAGAAAGAATTAAGAAAGAAAACACAAGCTCGAAAGACACAACATGTATCAGATTTTGTTATACAATACATGCCACAAACCTCTGTATACAACTTGAAGTCTTATTCGTATTGCTGCATCAGAAGAAGAATATCGGGAAATAGGTGCTCTGGAGCATCAAGGCCCCACATGAAATCTGCATGTTCCCAGGAAGGAATATATTTTTGGAAAACTAAACGAGGGATGCGAGGGAGCAACAGTTCCATATCTGATTTGGTTGCAATGAAGTCATTTCCTCCATACCACATAGCTGTTGGCACAATCATCTTTTCTATTTTATAAAATGGAGGGGTGGTCTGTTGATAAAAACAAATCAGAAATATGAAAAGAGGTTTCACTGACCAGTTCATTATCAGCTCTCACGTTTCGAATGCGACACCTGCCAGTACCTAAGCTGTGCACTTGAATTTGTAACATCTGGCCCTGAAAGAGTATTCTCAGACCATGTATGTTAAATATCCAACACACATACCTCTTCTGGAGGTCTATGACATCCGAACATATGTTCTTCAATTCAACCGGCTCTTGCGGACCCAGCGCTATTGCATCTGTACAAAAGCACCGTAAAGCACCTACAGGGCTGCATAAAAGTGCCGATGCAGTTGTCCATAACTTGGATGTCTGTAAGTCAGACATCTATAACTCAGAGAGCCAGTGTATACCTTCTTTCCTTTTTCAGTGCCTGAATCTCCTCCTTGGGTGAGTATGGGCAAAGTTACACATTTCACAAAATGTGTCATTGGCCCAGTGGGTGTTTTTCTTAAAATACTGGCCGGATGTAGCCACCAACCTGAATGAAACCACAGGGGGAAGTTTGGGGGCTTAAAATGTAGGTCCACTCCTAATTGCACCCTCTGTGCACTATTTTAAATAGGAAAAAAAAACTCCCACTGGCTTTCAACTGACTTCTTTGTCCTATTTAAAATAGGATGCTGGGGAGGAGAGCACAATCAGAATTAATGTACATTGCTTGAGCCTAAAAAGTCAAGCTGCCCTGTTCTAGGGTGTATATCTGCTGATTTCCAGACTAGGCTAGACTTTTGCTAGCAAGGTCAACTATGTTCCAGACCCTATTAATTAGGGTAGATCTAATGTTGACAGGCCATCTAATCCTAAATCAATTTCCCTCTTTCCCAGCAGTGCTGGATGGGCTATTTTGCAACCCACAAGGGAATTTCAGTTGCTGGAGATCTCCTTGAGTAAAGGGAGATCATACCCTGGATAGGATACGTTGCTGATTCTGTCCCCCTCCTGGGTCCGATATGCCCAACTGCCACCCCATCTGTGCCCTCTCCCACCCTGCTACACCCCCATCCTGCATCCTCCCATGCACTGGTTGTGCTTGCTCGGGCGAGCATCTCTCCACTGCTAAAAGGTGCGATGTTGTCAGGCACTTTACGGTGCTTTTGCAACAGCATGCAGAAGCAGAGGGAGTGCTGTGTCAGCACAAGTAGGGTTGGGCCATGAGACAAGCCTATCTTGATTTAACAGCACAAGAGTTTTTTTCTTTTTGAGAAGCTGATATTTTAATTTACACATTTTATATTCTTCTAACAAGTGGTTTCAGTCATAAGTGTGAAAGCTTTCTGATTCATTCCCACATTGAATGGATATTCATTTAAAGGTCGGTCCTGACAAATATGAAAGGATTCTAAAGAAAGCCATGGGAATGAAGATCATGCCGGGTTATACTAGAAAAAAGGTAAAGTTTAGAAGGTATAAGTATAAATAGTAAAGTGAAAGACTGTAAAGGTAAAGATTTAGGAGGTTTAAGAAAAAGAGGGCGTATCCTTACTAACTTGGCAAATGGACAACTTTTGATAGTTTTCTTACATTTAGCAGATGGAGAACAACTGTCCCTATTTATCTCAGCATTGCATCTTTTCCAGAGGCTATTTGCTGGTGAATTAAAAAAAACCACAGATAAATTGTGTGTTTTCTGGGAGGGCTCTGCAAGCCACAACAGGCCAATTCATGGTGCATGGTGTGCAATCAGCCAGAGGAAGCTAGCACCGCCAGGAGTTGACATTCCCTGAGACACCAGCCACAGCTCAGCTGCCAGCAATTTCAGGGTAGGGCAAGGCCACAAGTGGTGGTGGGGCTATTAAAAGAGCAGGGGAAGAGGAGCGGGGTGGGGGAAAAGACAGATGGAAGAGAGAGAGGAAGATGTAAGAAAAGAACAACAGTAGGAGGCCAAAGCGGGCAAGATGAAAGGTATGGAGAAAAGATGGGGTGGAGGAATGGGGCTCACCAAAGATCAGAAGAAGGAGTTAAGGGAAGATGATGGGGAAGAAAGTCAGAAGGAGGAGGAAGAAGAAGAAGAGAAGAGGAATGGGAGGAGAAGACGCCTGGTAGACCTTGGAAGGGACCAGGTGTGGAGGGAGAAGAAGGATAGGGTCAAGTTCCACTTGGAAGGGAGATGTCCCAGGCAGTGGAGTGTGCCCTTAGAGGTTTCCTGGAAAGAGCTCTCCTTGAATTGGTGTAGGGACTCAGTATAAAAGGGACCAGGCCCTCTCTCTTTCTGCATGAAGTGACCTTAGGAGGAGCAGTGCATTGGCCCAGAGCTCATCTGCAGCTATTGATATTACTTTATGCAACCTGAACCTGGAACCACTCCCTAAAGCAGTGGTTTTCAAATTCCCTCGGAGTTTGAAAAGCACTATATGTGCTTGCAGGGGAGAACAGCCAGCAGTGCTACCCCCAGGACGGGGACGTCGATCTACTTACCGATTGAAGTGCTCTCATCCTGGGGGTGTAGGCAGCCCTGTGGATACCTCTGCAGGGCTCCCCAAGCCTCAGGAAATTAAATAAAATTGTGATGCACTTCCAGTTTCGTGACTGCAAACCAGAAGTGCATCACCATCTTTTAAAAATTTTTCCCAAGGCTTGGGGAGCCCTGTGGACTCCCCACAACCCCAGGACAACAGCGCTTTAACCAGTAAGTAGATTGACTTCCCTGTCGCCCAAGGCAGCAGCATGATCCTGAGGATCATGCTAGTGCCTGCTCTCCTCCCCACCCCTTAAGGGAACAGGGCCAGAGGTTCTTTGTCTGGGGCATCACCCCAGTTTGAAAACCTCTGTCCTAATGCGTTGGTTTGCAGGGATCCTTGCAGTTAGCCTCTTGGAGGTTTGTGGCTCTGTTCCAGTGGCCCTGTGAGAAGGAGGTGATGGTCTTATTGTATGATTTGGACATGTTGATTTTAGTTTGCTTGTCCTATCTTCCTATTACAACATCTGCTGCAACAAACAAGGAGGGCAGAGAGAATCGCAGATTCCCAGAAGTGTTCTGGCTTGAGTTCATTATTATCTACCAACTGCAACCACTAATGCTAAGCCCCAATCAGTTTATAGATGTCTAATGTAATGAATCCAAGTCCCATTTTCCAGGAAGTATCAGGGTAATCCGCAAACGTTGACTTGCAAGCATTTTCCACTCTTCCTGCTGACCCTGCGGGTTTTCACTGTTGGCCTGGTCTGCTGCTCTTGTGCCTCTCCAGCCCTGTTTGCCTTGCCTGTTTGTCATCCAAAGCCAGGCAAGCATCAGGCTTGCTTATTTGTTGTGCCTCACGCTCAATGGCTGGATCAGATACTGTATTAGGCTATAGGTGCCACTGGCAGAAGGTGCAGCCTTGCACCCAGAAGCCTGAGCCAAGAGTGCTTGCTGGCAGCTGGGTGGGGGTGGGGTGGATGGAGCACACTGTGCAAGAGGTGCAAAAGTGTGCAGTGGGTATTGTTAGTGGGGCAGCGATGGACCCGCCTAAGCCCAAACTCCCCCCGTCTGTCACTGCCCATTTTTGACTCGGATCTTTTAAGGACCATCCCAAATTCCTCACTCCCCAAATGTTGCCCCGTTTTCCTTACCATGTTGTAAGCTTCCTTGTTCTTGGATTTATAGTCAAAATATTTAAATTGTTTTGATTTGAATATCTAGAAAGAAGAATAGGGAATAGTTTAAAATCTGCTGAATTGCCAGAATTCTCACTTTGACATATGGTGAGTCACATCCAAATTATCTGGAAAACTGAATAACCAGA
The DNA here is from genome assembly GCA_029204185.1 of Lerista edwardsae. NCBI lineage: Eukaryota > Metazoa > Chordata > Lepidosauria > Squamata > Scincidae > Lerista > Lerista edwardsae. The sequence continues at coordinate 30,104 of JAJKFI010013486.1, forward strand.
ATTAAATGCATTCTACAAAATGTGTGAGAGTTGTTGTTTTTTTAAAAAAACTGGACCCTCTAAACAGCTATTTCAAAAATCATCAAAAGGCACTTTTTCAAGTGGTGTCCTCTTATATTTAGCAGGGGGAGAGCAACTGTCCCTCTTCACCCCAGCACAGTGTCTTTCTCGTGGCTGTTGCTGGTAGTGTTCTCTATTCTTTTAGATTGTGAGCCCTTTTGGGACAGGGAGCCATCTAACTTTAATGTTATTATTTGCCTGTAAACCGCTTTGTGAACTTTGTGTTGAAAAGCGGTATATAAATACTAGTGATTGATTGATTGATTGACATAGGTTACAATCCTCTACGCACTTACCAAGATCAAAATAGACTCCTGTGTCATTATGAGTAGACAGCAATAAGCTTGCCTGAATTTCTATACACTCTATATGGAAAATTATAAATGCATGAGCCAAGTTTTAACCAGGTGTTTAGACCATGTTAGTCCTTTTTTTCAGAGTTGGAACCAGATTTTTGGAGGGAGCATGGGGGGAGGGTAACCTCAGACAAAGCTCTGTGTTTCTCTCCTCCCCCCCCCCTGGCTCCCTCTTATGCACTGAAGGGGATGCTGTGAGGATGAGGCCTACCGGAAGAATCCTCTGGCTTGGCTTCCCTGTTTGCTGCTGGAAAAAACCCTCTGCTCTGTCAGCTCCTGGCTTTCTGTGGGTTCCATTTTCTACTGGGGACAACCCTTCCCCTGCCTAAGGGAAGGTGTTCAGGCCTGGGAATAAGGGGCTGCTTTTCCCTCTGCTCCTTCTCCCAGTCTCCTTAGTCTCTCTTGGGCTTGCATCCCCTCTCTCAGCACTCTTCCAGTCTACCCTTGCCTTCTTCCCCAGGCCAGCCCCAGATCTCCTGATGGCTGAGGCAGCATGCCAAATGCTGTCTGCCTCACTCAATGATGTGCCAGCCTCTGCGCCCCTCCCACTCTCCAGTGTTTTAACTCAGCACTCTCTCTCTCCTCCTCCTCCTCCTCCTCGTTTCCTCTTCCTCTCTGGCCCTTTCTTCCTTTTTCAATCCAGTGAGTAGAAGGAAATGGAGCAGTGGAGGCAAGTAGGCAGGCAGGCAGGCAGATGTGGTCTCCCCCCCCCCCTTAACAACCACCATCACCACCTAAAGTATTGCCTAGGGCAGTGATGGCGAACCTGTGACACGCGTATCACAGCTGGCACCCCGATGCGTTTTCACTCACGCACTGCCCTGCTGGAGCTGCCTGCACTTAAAGACCTGCTTCCCTAAGCCGGTGCCGATCAGAAGCAACCCCGCCCCCCAAGCGAGCTCTTGCAAGCAGCTGGGAAGCCAGCAGGGGCTACGCTAAAGAAGTGCGGGAGGCTACATTTTTGATCTATTCCGAACTGGCAGCGCTCTGAATCCTGGGTGCCTGCGCATGCCCAGAGAGTCAGGGAGAGAGGGAGGAAGCAAGCACACGGGGCAAGGCGTCAGAACTGCTGCTGCTGTCCTCTTTGTGTGTGTGTGTAGGAGAGCACGCGGGGAGAGAGAGAGAGAGAGAGTGAGTGCAAGTAAGCGACAGAGAGAGAAGGGGGGAGAGAGAGCGCGATAGAGAGAGAGGGGGGGCGGGAGAGTGAGAGACAGCCATCGAGATAAATCCAAGCACCCAAACCTTCTGTCGGCACTTAAAAGCCTTGCTTCCCTGAGCCAATGCTGGGAGGGAGACAATCAGAAGCAACCCCACCCCCATGCGAGCTCCTGCAAGCAGCTGGGCTGCCGGTGCTGAGTGAGAGATGGGAGGCACTTCAGATGCAAGCATCAGAAGCTACCTCGCCCCCAAGCCCTTTCCCCCCAGCACAAGTTGCTCAGAGTTTCTGCACTTTCTGCATGCTCTGACATTTCCTGAGCTCCTCCATCTGGCTGACCCTAAGCTCACCACCCCACTGCAGTGCCCCTGGCTATCCCCAGCCATCATGAGCTCCTCCTGATCTTATGCAGCCTATGCAGTAAATAGGTGGTCTCTTCCTGTCATGCCTCCTCCCAGCTTGCAACATAGTAATGCTCTATAAGGGTACATGTGATGCAGGAAAGATGGGCATATAGAGGAGGTGCTTGCAGTTGGCAGCACTTCAAAATTCAGGAATTTGTGCAATGAGAATTTTCTATTGTAAAACATGTTCTTATCTACCTAGTTAGAATAGTGGCGCTCCTGCACAATCATTTTAAAACTAATGAAAATGACATTTGGTATTTGAGTTTAGAAAATTACTTGGAACAGAGTTGAACTAACCTTGTCGGTCACACTTGAGCACACACACAGCAGACACCCATACTGCAGAAACACTCAGTTAAATATTGATCTTTGGACTTTAACTATAGGGAAAACATTCACACAACCCTACCTGTTGCCAATGTATTACTGCCTTCAAAGAAGTAAAATCAGGGATGATTGCAGCATACACATCTGCTCGACTCTGGGGACGAAATAGAAAGGGAAAAGGTTGTAGCATCTGAGCGTTCTCAATGAGGAAACAAATGAATTTCCTTATTGTATAAGCCAACCGTTTATGATAATGAAGGCATCTCTCTTGATTCACCATCAAAAGCCCAGCAGTAGAAGCACACATCAGAATACAGGGATGAAGACCCAATTAAATATTGAGTTGTGCTATGTTTCAGACTTCCAAGCACAATATGTAAGAATATAGAGTCCACCTACTGCATTTAAGTTTTTCTCATTAAATCCTGCTGCTGCAAAGATGTTTTGGAGACAAAGTCGGTCTAACCGTTCATAGCTGCATATCTTGGCATTGATGTCTTTCGTGCGCTTACTGAGTAAAATGTATTCTTTGTTTCCCCATATGGCCTGGGAATGAAACATGCAGAATCATTAGAAAGCTGTCCAAATGGTGGCACTGAATCAACAGGAAACTAAGGGTGCAATCAGGGTTGGCTCTCGGAGGGGTGGGACTCAATGCGGGGGCATTCCCATGCTTCCCTCGCCCTCCCTGCAGGGCCTCCCACTCACCAAGAAGAGCGCTTGTGGTGCTATGCGCAAAGTGCAGCATCTGGAAATAGTTGGTGCTGGCACAATGTCCCAACTGCTTCCAGGAGGCTGATTCGGGCTGTTCAGAGGCAGGGGCAGATAGGAGGGCTCAAGGTAAAGCTGCTGGGCTTGCCCCACTGACTTGCAGCCCATAGAGATCCCAGCTGCAGCAGCAGGCAATATGCTTGTAATGCTGGTGCCCCACCCAACTATGGGGCCCAATGTGATGACATTGGTCACATTGGCTTAAGGCCAGGTCTGGGTACAATCCTAACCAACTTTCCAATACTGGCATAGCTGTGCCAATGGGGCATGTGCTGCATCCTGCAGTGGAGTAGGTGTCATGGAGGCCTCCTCAAGGTCAGGGAATGTTTGTTCCCTCACCTCAGAGCTGCATTGCCGTTACCCTGGTGCTGTAAAATTGGTTAGGACTGTGTCCAATGTCTCTAAGACTTTTTCTGCATTAGATTAATGCTTTCTTATTTGTAACAATGAAGCCAAGGTTTTCCTAACTCTGAGACACCTCCCTTACTTGACTGGGGGCGCAATCCTAACCTGGAGTTAGGCTGGCAGTTAGGCCAGTGTGTTTGGACCACTCTCGGAGTCAGGGAGGATGGTGCACGTCTGTGTGCTGGCCTCCCTGACTCAGATTATGGTGTCCCTTGTGCTGGCTGAACTTTGCTGGCCTAACTGTGCTGGCCTAACTCCAGGATAGGATTGCAACCTCAGATGCACGCTCTCTCTTTCTCCTCCCCCCCGATAACATAAAGCTGATATGGGCGATTGGCAGTCTCTGAGCCCCTCTGTGTATTCCAGGACATAATCAATGCAAACAGGTAGATAAAGTAGTGTGCATTGGCATGCACTAGTTTTTAACTGATGTAAAAACAGATTGTCAGGCATCTAGCAGGTGCCCTTTTTATTTCTTGACATTTTTTCCCCAGGTGTATCACCAAATGGATATCAGTGGTAATTGCGCAAATTAAAGTAAGAAAAATGATATGGGAATGATGAGTTGGTACAATAGTATTACATGTATATGATAAATAATACTGACTTTTCCCACAACTTCAGGAATTAACAGAAGCACTGAATAAACGCCTTTCATGTCCACCAGTGTGTAGCCAGGAGAAAGGCTGAAGAAGAGTTTGACCTTTTGAGCCAGCTGCGGCATGACTGAAAAGGCAATGAAGCCTGTGGGGAAAAAAAAAACACATTTAGAAATATCAGCTAGATAGTTTGTAAGTTAACGTTGATCACACTCAGCCAAGGTGCCATAGGGCCAAGCAGCTTAGCCTGTACTTTTCTTTTATTCTCCAACTGTGGCATGTTCTTTGTAACCTGAGTTTTAGCTATTTTTCCCCTACAGTCTGTTTTCCCCTATGTATGGCCCTGTGGCTGAGAACTCAGGATGGATTTAAGAGAGAAGTACAGTAATTCCTCATTATCTGCTGATTCCGATCCCGCAGATTTGCTTATCTGCTTCTATGGGAAGGAGGTGTGGCTCACTGGTAAAGCTGCTGCCTTTGAAAGCCTGAGACAGCAGTTCAAGCAGCAGCACTGCTGACAGAGATGAGTCTCTCCAGCTGGTGAGAGGAGCAGAGATGACAATGCCCTTCAGTGAGAGTGGAGGAGTTCTTGTCAGTTAAAGTTTGGGAAGTGAGTGCAGCCAGAGAGATGCCAGACTGTGAAGGATACCACCCAGATGGAAGACGTTCTATGCAAGATTAGAATTTGAGATTGTAACAATCCCTATATGGGCTGGAGAAAGCCTGCTTGTATAAACCTCGGATTAAAGTCGGAGTTGAAATCCAATGACAAAAAAGCATAACTCATTTTGCTGCACATGGTCTCTTTTTTGGTCTCTTGAGGCCATTCATAGTCATGCACAGTTGTGAAAAATTTCTGGGAGGTCTCTTGTGTAGCATAAACATGAGCAATTACTGCAGGGTTTTCCAGGAATGTAACCCCTGCAGTTTATGAGAATTGACTGCATATTTCATTCTACTCCACGTAGCTTACCTATTGAAGCACCCTGGGATTGGCCCACATAATATAACGCATCTTGCTGAGTTTTCTCCAATATAAAGTTTATTGTTGCTGGAACATCATATATCCCCATTTCATGAAAACTGCAACACATACAAAAACAACACATACAAAATTAGAATCGAGATATTTTCCAAAGTCTGGAGTATGTGGAATTTGATATAATGTTTCTATTAACAGGAGGAGGCTGCAGGCTTATTGTCATGCAGGCTTATTGTGGAAACGATTGAGTAATGAGAAATATATGACCAATATATACTGCTCAAAACAATAAAGAGAACACTTAAACAACACAATGTCACTCCAAGTCAATCACACTTCTGTGAAATCAAACTGTCCACCTAGGAAGCCACACCGATTGACAATCAAGTTCACATGCTGTTGCACAAATGGAGTAGACAACAGGTGGAAATCATAGGCAAGTAACAAGACACCCCCAATAAAGGAGTGGTTCTGCAGGTGGTGACCACAGACCACTCCGCAGTCCCTCTGTGTTCTGGCTGATGTTTGGGTGACCTTTGAATGCTGGCGGTGCTGTCACTCTAGTGGCAGCATGAGGCGGAGTCTGCAACCCACACAAGTGGCTCAGGTAGTACAGCTCATCCAGGATGGCACATCCATGCGAGCTGTGGCAAGAAGGTTTGCTGTGTCTGTCAGTGTGGTGTCCAGAGCATGGAGGCGCTACCAGGAGACAGGCCAGTACACCAGGAGACGTGGAGGAGGCTGTAGGAGGGCAACAACCCAGCATCAGGACTGCTACCTCCACCTTCGTGCCAGGGGGAACAGGAGGAGCACTGCCAGAGCCCTGCAAAATGACCTCCAGAAGGCCACAAATGTGCATGTATCTGCTCAAACGGTCAGAAACAGACTCCATGAGGGTGGTTTGAGGGCCCGACGTCCACAGGTGGGGGTTGTGCTGACAGCCCGATACCGTGCAGGACGTTTGGCATTTGCCAGAGAACACCAAGATTGGCAACCTCGCCACTAGCGCCCTGTGCTCTTCACAGATGAAAGCAGGTTCACACTGAGCACATGTGACAGACCTGACAGAGTCTGGAGACGCCAGGGAGAACGTTCTGCTGCCTGCAACATCCTCCATCATGACCGGTTTGGCAGTGGGTCAGTAATGGTGTGGGGTGGCATTTCTTTGGGGAGCCGCACAGCCCTCCATGTGCTCGCCAGAGGTAGCCTGACTGCCATGAGGTACCGAGATGAGATCCTCAGACCCCTTGTGAGACCATATGCTGGTGCGGTTGGCCCTGGGTTCCTCCTAATGCAAGACAATGCTAGACCTCATGTGGCTGGAGTGTGTCAGCAGTTCCCGCAAGATGAAGGCATTGATGCTATGGACTGGCCCGCCCGTTCCCCAGACCTGAATCCAATTGAGCACATCTGGGACATCATGTCTCGCTCCATCCACCAGTCCCACGTTGCACCACAGACTGTCCAGGAGTTGGCGGATGCTTTAGTCCAGTCTGGGAGGCGATCCCTCAGGAGACTATCCGCCACCTCATCAGGAGCATGCCCAGGTGTTGTAGGGAGGTCATACAGGCAAATGGAGGCCACACACACTACTGAGCCTCGTTTTGACTTGCTTTATGGACATTACATCAAAGTTGGATCAGCCTGTAGTGCGTTTTTCCACTTCAATTTTGAGTATGACACCAAGCCCAGACCTCCATGGGTTAATAAATGTGATTTCCATTGATGATTGTTGTGTGATTTTGTTGTCAGCACATTCAAATATGTCAGGAACAAAGTATTTAATAGGAATATTTCGTTCACTCAGATCTCGGATGTATTGTGTAAGTGTTCCCTTTATTGTTTTGAGCAGTGTATTTTTAGAGAATTTCTTTAAACAATAATATGCCCACTAGATTCTCAATACTGTATATTGCCCATGGATAGGGGTGGGTTTTTTCGGGGGGGGGGGTATAAAATGCATTAAAACACAAAACATCGTCTTGGGGGGCATTTAAAATATACAAATAAAAACACAAAACCACATTTTGGTGTTTAAGATATTTTCTAGAAATTAAAATAGATTACTTTTCCAAATAAAAACGCTATGGCTGCATCTGCTGACACTACATCACCTACTACACTTTAAAAGCATTTAAAATTAATAAAAATGTGAAGTTGGAATGAACTTAGAATAAAATCTCATAACACTTTCTGCCTTTCAAAGAAAGAAATCTGCGAAAGAATTTTCAAACACCATTTTCAAACACCCATAACCATGGCCTAAGGATCTTATTGAGAGTGCAATCTTAACCTGGAGTTAGGCCAGCAAAATTTGGTCGGTACAAGGGCCACGGTAAAGTGTGTTTGGAGCACCCTTGGAGTCAGAGAGGATGGCGGATGTCTGTGTGCTAACATCTCAGACTCTGAGAGTGGTCCAAATGGCTGCCCTTGTGCCAGCCAAACTTTGCTGGCCTAACTGTGCTGGCCTAACTCCAGATTAGGATTGTGCTCTAAGTGTCTTGTCACTGAAGAATGGTGAATAAATGTTCCAATGAATGAAACAATAATGCCTCCGGACTGTCAAATTAAGGGTGGAAAGTATTTCTGCTTCCTGGATCTGTTACATCTTTCGCCCTTCCCCCGTTCAAAAATTTCTGTCAATTTGGCAGCTCAGCCTTATTATATCCTTCCTCCCTGTTGGTTCAGCTGTGTAAGCTGCATTGGTTCAGCTGCCCTGTATTCAGCAGCGGGGTGGAGAGGCTACTGCCAGAGGGGAAAAAATTTGGAGCACACCATAGCTGCTGGATCCATTCCCAGTTGCAGTCTCCCTGCCACCTGTTCTTCCCCTTCGTCACCCTCCCCATCTCCTCTGCCTTCTCACCTGCATTTGCAGGTCCTTTTGGGTCTGTTGACAGAAGCAGGAAGGCAACACCTTACTTGGTCTGCTGCCGAAGCATGCAATACAGGCGTTTTTAGACAGTCACCACAAGCAGAACGCACATTCCACTGATGGTGAGGCCCAATAGGATTGGGCCATTAAGTTCAAGAGTGGCAGATGAAGATGGGCTCTGTTTTTTGCTCTCCTTTCATGGGATCATGTTTCTCTTTGTGCAGAGAAGCATTTCCATGTGGGGAAAATGTCTTAAAATCTCACCTGTTCCAAGGTAAGCAAAAGCATCCTTGCAAGAAGAAAATGTTCACATCCTTCCAGTGAAACACCCTCTCAGCCCCATCCAGTGGTCATTTCTATGGAAAGCTTTTGACTTGCAGTTTGCTTTAAGAAATGAGCTTCTATGTCTATGACAACCCCGTTGTAAGGATTTAACAGTTCCTTAACTCAGCATGGAATAGAACTGCCAAGAGGTAAAAAGCTAAGATGCCTGTTCACCAAGGGTTTTTTTTTTTCCCATCAAGCCAAACTAAACAGTTTCCTGAGCTTACCTGAAATTCCAAAATTGTTCCTGATCAATGGACAGATACCGGTGCCTTCTAGACCAAGTGGTCCCTCTGTTATTTAGAATCCAGACATCATAGCCAGCATCTGCTAGAACAAATGCCAGACTGTTGTTCGGGATATTTGCTATCCAACTCCGACCGTCAGCCAGGATACCAGGCACAAGTAATGCAACTGGTCGATGCCCTGAAAAAGAAACAGAGGAAATGGTGGAATCTGAGGTCAGGCATAACTTTTTTACTCACTTGGAACAGCAAAACGACACTCCATGAACCTTTTAGTGACAGATTTGACACAAGCAGATGCCTACATTCGTAGAAGAAATGTAATTGTTCTAGGTCAGAGAGAGTAATTTGTCATTAACTGATCAGAGCGAATGTACCTTTCTTTCTTCTACTCCAATGTAGATATTTACTACATAGTGATCAATGGTTCTTACTGATTATTTACTACATCCCAATGGCTCTTTATTATTTAGAAATATGAGTTGAGAGGTGTTAATTCTGATCAAGAATATGGGAAAATTTTTAAGCCTTCCCCTCTCCCATGGTCCTACTATTTTACAACTTCCCGCCCTTGCAACTGCTGCCATTGTACTTAGGAAGAAAGATCACAGTGGCGCCAATTTGAATTTCCCTTCTTTTATACTACAGTTTCCATCAGGATTGGATCACTCCAAGCCTTTTATTTAAATATTAAGTACAGGAACTGATGTCATGAAGTCTGCCTGCAGTAGTTGCTTAGAGTCCAGCCCTTACGAGTGGAAAGTATTTGGGTTAGATTAGAACAACCAGTCCTTGATGCTGTTCCTGGCCTCAATACTAGGATGGAGTCTGGGCCTGGATCCACCAGCCAGTAGACATAAGAGCCAAATGCAGTGGAGTCCCAGAGCTATTACCTATTCAGCCAGAGTATTTTCTGAGCAATCTGTGATGCCCAATCTCTGCACTAACCTGAGCCTGAACACTAGTGGGTGAGAAAAAAATGCACTGGAATGATGGCGTGCAAGACGTACTTTACTGCTTTTCAACACAAATTTCCCAAAGCGGTTTGCAGGCAAATAATAATAATAATAATAATAATAATAATAATAATAATAATAATAATAATAATAA
>JAJKFI010013487.1:0-39711 GCA_029204185.1 Lerista edwardsae
GCTGCCACTGAGATCAGCCACCAGGAAGCCCCTTCCAGCCCCCCCCCATCACAATCCACCCATGATCTGCACCATACTGTTCTCAGGCATGTGCCATGGAGAATTGTGGAGGGGGAAGGAGCTAAGCAGCCAATGACAGGATGAGGGGGTTGGTAAGCCATGGTACCAGTAGTGATTCCAAATATTCTAGCCCAATGGTTCTCAAACTTTTTAGCACTAGGATCCACTTTTTAGAATGACAATCTGTCTGGAACCCACTGGAAGTGATGTCATGGCTGAAAGTGCCGTCATTGTGCTGCCAGAGCCTGATAATGCAGCAATATTATCAGGGGCTATTTTTCAGTCATTTGCCAATAGCAAAGTGAATCAGAAAGAAAAAAAAGCCTATTTACAATCTTGACACAAGCAAAACAACCGCACAGCCCTCCTCCTTTCCAGCATCCCATCTTCCCCTGTTTCCAATATGGCTGCTCTAGGTGCTTCGCAACCCACCTGAAACTGGCTTGCAAGCCATTGGTGGGTCCTGACCCACAGTTTGGGAACCACTGCTTTATCCTTAAGGTGCAGACAATTCAGAACATTTTAAGTGAGGCAAAAGTGGTTTGAATACATAGTTCACATTCTCAATCTGGGATCAGAGTACATATAATATATCAGAGTTAATTTCAAAAAAAGCAAACCTCACTAATATTTGGCACCAACTGTCTGTATAAAGAACCACACAGATCCTTCAGAAGTCCAGGAAGTTCCTGTCCATGGACAGGAAGTGAGAGAGAGGTTTCTTAAGAAAGGGAATTGTGAGGAGGGTTTCTTGAGAACCCACACAATAGCCCAGCCTCTGCTCTTACCACATTCATGCATTTCACTACCGGACTTTGGGTAGATTTTGCAACCAAATCTACATACCATATTTAGATTACTGGGATTGAATCCACCCTCAGAGAAAATGTAGTATGCACATAATTTCTGCATTATTATTTCTCTGCATGTCTTGGTGAACATTTCTCTTATAGGCTTGCGTGATAATGGGAAGTCCTTGTTACCCAGTAATCCCTGTGGAAACAGAAAAGGCATAAGGCTTGAATGCTATTTGTGAGACCAGTTTGTGTAGCAACACATTTCCCTCCAGGCAGGGGATGTGGGCTTTGGCCTTGCTGGGCTTGCTGCACTTCAGCTTCTCCACTGAAATCTCCCAAAGCCCAGAGAACTCCACCCCAGATCTGAGCAGAAGGATATTTTGGTCAGAGGCAAACCGAGCTGAAGGAGCTCTAGCGGGGAAGGGTTACAGAACAACAGGGTCCATCTCAGGTCTGGGCCTGTCACCTTGGGGCCATGCAGGATGAATTTCCTTCCGGCATGAATCACAGTTACAAGAACGGCGTCCACGGACCCTGGTGCCCCTCCCACCCCTCCCTGTCAAACTGGTGGGACTGAAGCCCACTGCTTGGCCCTTCCAGTGGCAGCACTGCAGCACTACTGTAGCCAATGCCAACAGCATGGAGAGATGTGAAGCCAGTGGCCTTCCAACGGGGAGGGGGACACTACGTTTTTCAGGAGCCTGAGCTAGGGCTACCAGATACAAACTGGGACAGAGTGCCTATATACCTTTAACCATTGTATAGAAAAGTGAATTTGGGCAGGTGCAGCTCATCATGGAAGGGTTTCAAAAGCTGCATCTCCCTCTTCAATACAGTAGTTATAGGTATAGGCACTCTGTCCCAGTTTGTATCTGGTAACCCTAGCCTGAGCTCCTGTGTAAGCAGCCCCTCCACCTCACCTTTAGAGCAAAGCCTCCCAGCCAGGCCCCTTCCTAAGAATGCCACTGAGTGAAACTGGTAAAAGTAATAGTAGGAAAAAGTGCAGGCAAACAAGTGTGGAGGAAGAGGAGCAGCAGCCCCACACTTCTTTGATTCTATCCAGCTGACATGAAGCCATACAGTACCTTCACTGCGTTTTCAGAAAGGGAGCGTAACAGTTTCATCACTGGGCCTCGGGCATACTTAATGGAAGTCACAGGAGCCAGCGCAAAAAACATTTTGATTTTTTGAGACAGTTCTGGCATGGATGAAAATGCTATGAAACCTGAGACAAGGAACACAGCAATCAATCAATCAATAGTATTTATATACCGCTTTTCAACACAAAGTTCACAAAGCGGTTTACAGGTTTACAGGTTTACAGGTTTAATAATCTTTATTATTATTATTATTATTATTATTATTATTATTATATTTATTTATTTATTTATTTAGTTTTTATCCTGCCTTTCTGCTCCAGGGGCACCCAAGGCGGCGTACAACATTAAAACCGTCACTTTAAAAACCACAAGTATAACAAGGTTAAAAACAATATTAAAACAGTTAAAAATTTAAAACAGTTAAAATTTAAAGAAAGCCCCGTGGATCCTTTAAAATATAAGATGAAGAATGTAAAATGCCAGCCAGCCTGTCAACAATGTTTAAATAAAAAGGCTTGTTTAAATAAAAAAGTCTTCAACCCCTGCCGAAATATTGCCAGAGGGAGCAGTTCTTAATTCTAAGGGGAGGGTGTTCCGAAGTCGTGGGGCCACCACCAAGAAGACCCTATTCCTGGCCGCCATCCCCCTCATCTCTCCTGGTGGTGGCACAGTCAAAAGGGCCCCACCAGATTATCTAAGAGTATGGGCAGGATTGTATGGAAGGAGGCGGTCCCTCAAATACCCCAGACCTGAGCCATAAAGGGCTTTAAAAGTCAAAACAAGCACTTTGAATTGGCCCCGGAAAGGAACCGGCAGCCAATGTAGCCGCTGAAGCAACGGCCTGACAGAGTCGAACCGATGAGCCCCAGCAACCACACGAGCAGCCGCGTTCTGCACTAGCTGCAATTTCCAGACCATCTTCAGAGGCAGACCCATGTAGAACGCATTGCAGTAGTCTAATCTGGATGTCACTAGGGCATGGGTCACCATGGTCAGGTCTGCGCAGCTCAGGTATGGTCGCAGCTCGCGAATCAGCCGAAGCTGAGCAAAGGCTCCCCTGGCCACCGTCGCTATCTGAGATTCCAGGAGCAGCTGTGGATCCAGGAGAACCCTCAGACTGCAGACCTGCTCCTTCAGAGGGAGTGCAACCCCATTCAGAGCAGGGCAGTAGTCCAATACCCGAGTTGTGGATTTCCAGACCAGGAGCACCTCTGTCTTACCCGGATTTAATTTCCGCTTGTTTGCCCACATCCAGCCCCCAACTGCCTCCAGACAACGATCCAGCACTGCAGAACAGTGCCTCCAAGCCCCAACTCAGTCAGCCAACCCAGAAGGACACCATGTTCGATGGTGTCGAAAGCCATCGAGAGGTCCAGCAGGACTAACAGGGACGCACTCCCCCTGTCCATTCCCCGGTGTAGGTCATCCACCAAGCTGACCAAGGCAGTCTCCATCCTAAACCCTGGCTTGAAGCCAGATTGGAATGGCTTCAGATAATCCGCTTCCTCCAGCAACTTCTGAAGCTGGGATGCCACCACCCACTTAATCACCTTGCCCAGAAATGGGATATTTGAGACTGGCCGAAATTTGTTTAGATTAGTGGGATCCAGGAAGGGTTTCTTCAGGAGGGGGCAAACAATCGCCTGCTTCAAAGCAGGTGGCAACACCCCCTCCTTCAGAGATGAATTCACCACCCTCCCTGTCCACTCGGCCAGCCCTTCCCAGAAAGATCTAATTAGCCATGCTGGGCAAGAGTCGAGCGGGCAAGCAGCAGGTCTCACACTCCAGAGAATCCTGTCCAATCCTTTAGATGTAGATCTTTCCAATGAGATATTTTTGTTTACCTATTTATCTAAGGCGAATGAGCAGATTTGCACAGACCTCTGCCCCTGGATGCATTAAAAATACTAGCCTCCACTCCTCTATCACTAAAACCTGCTAACTGCCTGCCCTTCCAGATGTGCCAAAAAGCACTGGACTCTGCAGCTGGGAGCACCAGACATTCCATGGCAATATTATCAGATTGATCATGGGTTGCGCCCCTAGGCTCCACTGACATACCAGCATTGCTTCTTTTGTCAGCATCCCTGCAGAGCAGCAACCATTTAGGCTAGGGTTGTTATGGTAGATCTCTCTCTCTCTCTCTCTCTCTCTCTCTCTCTCTCTCTCTCTCTCTTTCTGACCTAAAGTAGCCTTCATTGGCAGAATTGTGGCACACAATGTGGTTCTATGCAATGACAAATCCTGGGATCCAGCACAAAGAACTCCCAGCATTCCGATCTGTTAGCAGAGGCAAGGGAGTTCAGCAGTCCCACATACAGCAAACAGATTTTTGTTAAAATCTTTAATGGGAACAAAGAGGGGACATCAGTCATTGTTACACACAGGAAGAAATACGGCAGGAAAAAATTTCAAACGAGGGGTCCATCAGATGTAGGCAGGGATGCATCCGACAAGATTTTAAACAAATTCCCCTTTCTGGCCAACTTTAACGCACATGCTGGCCATATATACACTGGGTGGCTCAATTCACAATCTGTGGCTCTTCTAATATGATCTCCCTCTCCATCTGTGCAACTTTTCTCTCCTCTCTTTACGTTCAAAAGCTGGAAGCCTGATCCACAACACAGAATAGGCTTTCAAAGCAGTAAATGCCTTATGGCATTTTAACTTACCAATAGTACTGCCTTGAGAATAGCCGACATAATACAATTGCTTCTGTCTCGTTTTCTTCAGAATGAAATTTATCATTGCTGGAAGGTCATTCATGGCCATTTCGTGGAAACTGAAATTTTAAATATAAAATGTCTGGCTGTTAATAAAAACATTATTGCAACATTGCTGAAACCTACAGTGGTGAGATCCAGAACTATTCCCTCAGAGTTCACATCTGGTAGAATTTGCTTTGACTTTTCCCTATTATTCTGATGTGCAGGAAGAGTGGGTGCACCCAAAAGTGTGCAATATGTGAGAACGGAAGCACATCTCTTTCCATACCTCAGCTCATATATTGCTCACAATTTGTTTACAATACCTCTGCTATGTGTGACTTACAACTCCATTTCATAAAAGGTTTTGTGATGAAACCAAGCACCTATTAGCATTTTCTCTAGTTTCAAGTCTTGCTAGATGGTTCAATATTCTGAGGAGATGGTTCAATATTCTGAGGCGACCAACCAATCACACAGGCTTTTATACCAGAATAAATGGTCGGGGAGTACCCCAGAACACAAATAGCAGACTATTTTTGCAGTCCTCCAGATTCCTTCTCCTTTTTGCCTGCCACTTTCATTTAATTCCTCAGTTTGCTCAATTACTTTTTAGGTGCCCCAATTTGTGATGGATTTTTCTTCTAGAAATCTTTCGAATCCCTTTTTTAAAGGAATCCAGGCCAGGAATTCATCAGCACATCCAGTGGCAAGGAGTTTGACAGACTAATTACACAGTGGGTAAAGAAATATTTTCCTTGGTTTCTTCTAGCAATCCCAACACTCAGTTTTAGTGGCTGTATTGCAATCCTCCCTCTGTCCTTCCATCAATTAAAAATCTCACTTCTTTTATGATGTAATGCTTTAGAATGAATTCAGAATTACACATACCCACTTCCACATTACTGTCATTCCTCCTGATCCTATCTCAGGTATCTACCATGTAGTCTGCCATAATTTACTGCTGCATCACAATTAGTTGATTAAATAGTCATATGTCCTCCTGAAAACAGCAATTACTAGATCTGCATAATTAATGTACAAGATAGATACCATGTTCCGTTGTCATTCACAGTACCTGAAATCCCAAAATTTCTCTTGGTCTTTGGAAAAATGCAGATGTCTCTGAGACCAGCTTGTTCCTCTGTTGTTCCCAAGCCACACATCATAGCCAGCATCCGCTAAGATGAAACCAAGGCTGTTGTTGGCCATATTTTCCACCCAGTAGCTAGCTTCCCCAAATATTCCATGTTGGAGTAACACAGCAGGCTTTGGACCTAGTTTGAAAAAAAAAAGGCCTTTAAAGAAACGAACTTCTGTTTCATAATAACAAAGATCTCTTCTTATGCTTATCTCAATATATTCTGCATATTTCAGGACACAAAAACATGTTTGTTAATCCGAGGCCTCATTTTCATTGTTAGGGGTGTGTTTTTGGGGGTGGTATTTTTTCCAAAATTTCTTGATTGAAATAGCAAATTGTGGTGTTATGTGTTTTAATTCTACATTCTCAATCCAGGTTCTCATTTTTACTAATTGTAAGTGCTTTAAAAGTGTACTAAGTTGATGAAACAGGTGATATAGTGCCAGCAGATGCAGCCACATCTTTAAATTATTTATAATTGAAAAAAGTCTATTTTAAATTCTGGAAAATAACTTAAGCACCACAATGCAGAGTTTTGTGTTTTTATTCAGATATTTTAACCACCAAAAGGTGCTTGTTAGTCTCCAAAAAAGAGTTTTCAACAAACCCCACCCCCACCCCTAGTTATTGTAGAAATGCAGGCCATGCGACTGCTTTACACAATAAAATATCAACTGCAGAGTCCTAAGCAGCGGCGACATGCAGCCAGAACGCTGGGTGGGAGGAATGGGTGAGCAGCAGCCCGCCCGTTGCGTACCACTCCGTTTCGCTGCCTTCCCCGCCTCCATGGGGGGGCTGCCGCTCACCCATTCCTCCCGCCCAGCGTTCCGGCTGCATGACGCCGCTGGTCCTAAGGCTGAATTGGAGGGGAGATTTTTCATCCTGGGTGATATGATTCCTAGGTTTTTGGCCCAGTTATTTCTGGGCTTGATTCAAGGTGTTCAGTGTTAGAGAATCAGTGTTACTGAACTTGGAACTAGTACAGTTGTTGAAGCTTTCTTCCTTCTCCAATAGGCTAGACCAATGGTTCCCAAACTGTGAGCCACAGTGCCTGAGGGCACCACGGAGAATTTACAAGGGCATCACAAGATGTCCTCAGTAACCCCTTCTTCTCAGCTCTCCCAGACACCATCTTGGATCGTGCAAGCTCTCGCATGATCCAAGATGGTGGCACCCAGGAGAGCCAGGAACAAGAAGCCAACACGAAAGAAGGACACCTTGGCCACAGAAAGTTTGGGACCCACTGGGCTAGATCTTTGGTTCCTATTTTGTTAAAATGATCAAATACCTTTGACTGCTAGTTTTTTTCTTCCACAGGGAATTCTGTTCAATGTCAAATAATACCCATCATCTGTCAAGACTTCATACTCCTTACTGGGGTAGCCTCTGTAACGAATCATATCGCTCTGAAAGAAGAAAAATTAAACTACTGAGAAAGTGAAAATATTTCTAAATCTGGTAGAGAGAAGAACTTGAAGTAGCAGATTTAAGAGGTCCACTTGGTTTAAGGTTTGTTTTAAGATAAGCTCCAGCTCAAGTATCCAGTTGGCAAAGGAAACAAAGGATCCTTATTCCTTCTGGTTATTACAATACAAGCCAATGAGTATTCTTACGGGGAATTTTGAATAGCCAATTGGGAAAGTGCTCACCTATTTGCCAATCAGAAATGCAGCTTTATCATGCCTTTCAGACCATCTAGAATACTCCTAACAAATGCAGACTTCCACAGTTACATCATGTATAATAACTGGTGTACATTGTACTGTGAACTACACATACAATAGGTAATTTTTGCCTTTCTTCACTGTGCTGTCATCAACCCCTCCACTTCCATTTCACCCCATGCTCCTGTTGCAGGATTTTTACTTGTGATGTTTTTGACCAGTGGTTCTCAAATGTTTTAGCACCAGGGTCCACTTTTTAGAATGACAATTTGTCCGGGGCCCACCAGAAGTGATGTCATGGCCAGAAGTGCTGTCATTGTCATGCCAGAGCGGCTGCTTTCCTAATAATGCAGCAGTAAATTTGGTTATTTCTCAGCCATTTTCCAATAGCAAAGTGAATCAGAAAGGAAAGAAGCCTATTTACAAACCTTGACACAAGCAAAATAACCACACAACCCTCCCCCTTTCCAGTGTCCCATCTTCCCACATTTTCAAAGGTGGCTGCCCTAGGTGCTACGTGACCAACTTGAAATTGGTTCACAAACCACTCAGTGGGTCCCAACTCACAGTTTGAGAAACACAGTTTTAGACCACTGGAGAGAAAATGCTGCTCTTTTGCTCATTCAGCTTTGAATTTTATCTTGGAATCCCGTTCCCACTTCATACCCCTTTCAGCCCGTTTCTTTATCAAAATATTATAATACAAGTAGTTGCTTACAACATTCATATAAACTTCAGGATTTGCATCTCTTGCATCTCTTTTCTTCCTAGCAAGGTCTTCTGGACTTGCAGTTGCTGGTACTAGACACAGTATTGCAACAAACCACCACATCTTATTTCTATTTTTAAAAAGAGACAAGAAAAGAAGAAAAATTAATATCTTTCTTTAAAATATTGACAAAATGCATTTATTTTACCAGAAGATCCACATGTGCTCCTTTTTTAAACCCCAGGAATGGAAGGAATCAGGAGCACCCACAGTCACAGCAATATTGGTTTCAAGAAGGAAGCTGTGTATGTTGTGGCTTGTCATGCTGCAGTAAACAGAAGAGTTTATGCACCCACAAGAGTTATAATGGCACACTAGGATCTTATGAACCCACGAGAATTATAATGGCACACTAGGACCTTATGCACCCACAAAAATTATAATGGTACACTAAAATCTTACGCACCCACGAGAATTATAATGGCACACTAGAGCCCTCACATGGGAACTATTAGCACCTGAGGGTGGGTGGCTCATTCTGAAGGACAGCAGCACAGGGTAAAATGTTCTCTAAGAGAACAAAAATGAGAGCCACCTCTCTTTTCCATGCACAAGATGCATTGATTAACAGCCCAATCCTACAGACTAGATGCTTTCGAATTAGAATTAGAATAGATACTTTCAAATTATGGTACTGGAGAAGACTCTTGGGAGTCCCCTGGACTGCAAGGAGATCCAATTGGTCAATCCTCCAGGAAGTCAAGCCTGATTGCTCCCTCGAAGGACAAATCCTGAAGCTGAAGCTCTAATACTTTGGCCACCTCATGAGAAGAGAGGACTCTTTAGAAAAGACCCTCACGCTGGGAAAGATTGAAGGCAAAAGGAGAAGGGGGCGGAGAGGATGAGATGGTTAAATAGTGTCACTGAAGTGATGAACATGAAATTGGGCGAGCTCCGGAAGCTAGTGGAGGAGAGGGAGGCCTGGCGTGCTGTGGTCCATGGGATCGCGAAGAGTCGGACATGACTTAGCGACTAAACAACAACAACAACCTACAGACACCTTCCATGGACGGATCTGGCATTCTGTCAGCAGAGGGCCCTCTCCTTCCGCACTGCAGATGCAGTGACAATTTGTGCCACAGAGCCACCAATGCGAATGGCTGGTGATCATGTACACACATGCCACCAGAGTGCCCAGCCACAGCTGGAGAAAGTGAATCGGCAGTGGGTGGGGAGGGAAACAAGACAGGGAGGGAGGATGATTAGTGTGGAGATTGGGGTTGATGGGACCATTGGGGAGGGGGGTTAGAACAGTGGGCAGATACTTGCAGCAATGGTGCAGACAATTTCCTGTGCCTTCTGCCTGGTCTTGTCAGGCCCCCCTTGGCTCCACTCAGATTTGGCTAGCAAAAGACCAGACACAAATCCAAGTAGGGTAGAGCCAGTAATGGCATCTAAATGATTTAGCAACAGGTACTCACTTTTGATTGGCACTTCTGTCAGGGCCCGCCCAGCGGAAGTGAGGTCATAGACGGAACCCAGAACCGCCCCCAGGAACTGCCGTGCCTCCTCGGTAGGCCGCATGGCGGCCCGAAAGAAGGCCCAGGAGTCCCAGGCTTTCCCCGGGGCCGCTACGCAGGCTACCGATTCCCCCCCAGGAACCGCTGCACCTCCTTGGGAGGGAGCCCCAGGCAGCCTACCTGCTCACGCTGCTGCCGCTGTCGGCCTCCCTCGCTCCGCTTCCTGCCTGCCTGCCTGGCTCTGAGAATGTGCAGGCAACTCAAACGTGCAGGCAATTCAAACGTTGCAGGGGCGGAGCAGAGCGCCGACGGAGTCAATGAGTCAGCGGGCGAATGGGCGGGGCCAGCCCTAATCCTAGGAACGGGTTCTCGTGTACCCCCATGTACCCCCTACATGACATGTCTGGGTAGAGCCATTTGGGACCATGGCATGGTGGAGTAGATAAGTACACATTTCTTTTACATACCTCTACCCCATGCAATGGTCCACTGGCAGTCTTTAGCATACAGTGCCATTGCGGGCTAAGGATAAGATCTGGCATTAATCTATAGTCTTCTGCACACTTATTCAGGAGTAATTGAACTCACTGAGACTTACTTCTGGGAAGGCCTACACAGATTTGTAATGTAAATCTGGTATATGTACACATTGCAATTACACAGTATTGCCATTCAGTTAACCATGCCAGTCTCCCAGTGGCATTCCTACAGGGGGGTTTGCTGAGTTTTATAGGTGTCAGCGCTCCTGTGTAACATACCGTAGTCCCCCCCCTTGACTCCAGAGCCATTTGCAGCTTGGAGAGCAAAGCCTCCAAGCCAGCTCTCTATGCTGCGAATGGTTCTGGAAGCAAGGAGTTGGGGTCACATTACACAGGAGCTCAGGCTCCTGCAAAACAGCATTTTGCCACCTATAGGAATGCTACTGCAGTCTCCAAGCAAGTGCAAGAGCCTATTTCTTATAGTTGCTGACAAAAGTATAGAATGATAGAATGCTTCCCACGTACACAAGACATAAGTAGATGTAGTGTGGGTCACTTGCAGTCTATGTCCCTCCTTGTCCCTCAGCCCCATTGCTTTCCCTCCAACTATTTCCCTCCAAAATATTTGGAGGAATATTTTCAAATCTCCAAAAATATTTCCTGAATCAAACTAGCCACAGCTCATATTGCCTTTTGAACTCTACTCTCTTCCCTTATCTGTTTTGGTCTCACTCACTGAGTTCTGTTTCCTTCTGGAAACCACCACCACCACCCATGCACCAAGGAAGGATCAATTTCAAACAATATACCTGTGTTCCTTCACTGAGACTAAGACTCAGAACATAAAACTAACATAACATAAGAACATAAGAAACTAACATAAGAAAGAACATAAGAGACTAACATAAGAACATAAGAAAAGTCTTGCTGGATAATGCCAAGGACCCATCTAGTCCAGCTTCCTGTATCACACAGTGGCCCACCAGATGCCTCAGGGAGCATACAAGGCAACCAGATACTTGTATCTTGCTACCACTTCCCTGCATCTGGCATTCTAAAGTAGCCTATTACACTTGCAACACCCCCAGCGAAGATACCAGACTGCAGTTGGCTTTATTAAACACAAATGTAAATCATGAAACCTACTGAACACCAGTACCTCCCTCCCCGGTCTGGAAATAATTACATTGTTTTCTCACTGCCAATGGTAGGAACTACTTTGATGACACCAAAAATCAAGTGATCACAGATTTCCTAAAGCATTCCTCTCTGAAAACATATCTAAACATGAAAGATAAAGCATATTACCATTTACATAATATGTAAAGAGAACATATTACCATTCAGAATCCTCTTGTTGTGTTTAGACGGACGCAGATTCTTAAGTGACACCTTGTTAGGTAACACAATCACTGAAAGAATCATAGATTGCCAGATGAATACCTGGACTTGTTGCGCAAGAAAAGCCTTAAGTAAATGAATAGCACGTTCCTTGTCACCTGTTCATACCGGCTTCCTGCCTTTGATTTAAAAGGCTGTGAAAAGACATAGCCTGCTTCTTTAGTGAAGGGTGGTGAAAGGCATCAACTTCTTAGTTTAACCAGGAACTCCCAACTAATGATGTCATAAATGCATATGAAAAATGGGTTTTGACAGTGTTATCTGCACTTTAGTTGGCCACTGACAGCAAAGAGAAATCAGTGAGAGGACTGTTTTGTGATCATTTCATGGAAAATTAACTCATGGGAAGGGGACCTTGGCTGTTTTGTAGACTGTAAAATAGTGTGTCCCTAACTGCAGTTTTGGGACCAACAAGTGGGTTGCAGCCTGATTGTTGCTGGGTCATAAATCTGACAAGCTGAGAAGGAAAATGTATTAAGCTTTATGGAAAGAGAAACTGAGGGTGCAATTCCCTAAGCTGCGTGGGAACAGGCAGGCAGCAGGCCTGTGCTGTGTCCAGTGCAGCTTGGGAGGCCATTGGAGCCTCCCCAGGTACCTTGGATATGCGTCTGTGAAATTGCGGGCACAGGTTCAAGGAAGCCGCGTGGCCTGAATTGGGGCCAAATCACAGGCGACTCTCTGTTGGCGCTCTTGGGCCGATGCTACTCCTAGCGTTAGCCCGAGTGCTCTAGCACCAAGTTCTCTAGCACTGGTCAGCGTCCTACCAGTGGCAGATCTAGGGGGGCAAGGGGGCACAAGCCCTGGGCGCCATCTTGGGAGGGGGGCGCCGTAACCATGGTGCGCCCCACCCCCAAAATGGCGCCTGTGGCCTGCCCAGGCCCTGCGCCGTGTTCTCCTGGCTCCAGCTGGCCTTAAAGAGCCAGCCGGAGCCAGGAGAACGCGCTGCCTCCCGCTCCCCGCTCCCGCGTCTTAGAGTGGGGGGCGGGGCACTGAGCAGCATTCTCCGCACTCCGGCTGGCTCTTTAAGGCCAGCCGGAGCATGGAGAACGAGCTGCTGCCTGGCACCCCCTCCCGCTTCTCAAGGCGGGGAAGCAGGGTGCTGGGCGGTGCCGCATTCTGTTCGCTGCCACCAGCCCTTTAAGGCCACCGGGAGCGAACAGAACGTGGCTGGGGCGCCGTGTTCTGTTCGCTCTCGCCGGCCTTAAAGAGTCGGCAGAAGCGAACAGGCGTTCTGTTCGCTGCTGTCGCGTTCTGTTCATTCCCATCGGCTCTTTAAGGCCAGCGAGAGCGAACAGAACGCGGCGCCCCAGCCAATGCAACATTGTTGCGTCGATGCTACGTCACTAGCGCCGATGTAGGACGCAGGGGTGGATCTTCTTGAAATGGCGCCCATGGCGCCCAATAAAAAGGCACCCCAGGGTCACGCACGTCATGATGTCATGACATCGTGACATCATGACGTCGCGCCCCACCCCCTCTAAGGAGCACGTTCTGTTCGCTCCCGCCGGCTCTTTAAGGCGCAGGGGAAGGGAGGGTGGCAACAGAGTAGGGGGTGGGCAGGGCAGGCCCACGAGGGGATGGGATTGGCAGCCCTGTTGCATGCTGGGCCCAATATGGACTTTACACCAGCCATTTAGCAAGCACAGATCCGAGTTGCCCCATTGCATGGGCTGGTGCTTACCCCAGGACAAGGGGACAAATTTCCCCTTACCCCAAGGAGGCTACCAGCATTGCAAAACAACAACAACAACACAACCCCCCCCCCCCAAAGGATGCAGTGTGAACCATGCTGGTCCCACTTCATCCGCATGTGAGGCGGTAGATAGGATTGGGCTGTCAGCCCACAGTGCCTTTCATCCTTGGTCTAATATTCTCCTGGCCTTGCCTGGTCCCTTACCTCCTTGCTGGTTCCACCCACCCTGCCTGGTTGCCTGTTGGGTCCTATGCCTCCTCCCTCTGGGAATGGGAAGGCTCCTGCAGGTACCTGCCTTAGGATGAGGAGAGTCCTCCAGATACATGCAGAGCAAGCAGGTACACTCTGCTCAACTGGCCAATAGCCCATGCCCTGCCCATCTTAAGCTTCCTGGCCTAATAACATGCATCTTGCCCTGGGCTCTCTGAGCAGGATGCTCTCTGGGGCTGGCAAGTCCAGCACTAGACAATAACCTCACAGTAGACTGCTGCTATGAATAGCTGCCACTCAGTAACTATCTGACAGGGTTGTTACCACACTTGCTCAAAGACACACGTAAACACACTCACAGGTGTACTGAATTATGCATCTTTCAGGGACCTTTGACCGTTGGCTGAACTCCAGGAGAAATTGGCATGTGTAAAGAAAGATGGGGTCATGATCGTTTATCGCATGGCTAATTTGACAGAAAGGGAGAATAAAAATAAAGCACAAAAATGGCAATCCAGCTACAATGATGCACTGTGACACTTGATCTAGCACACATGGATTTCAAAGAATGAACAAGCAGTAAAGAAGGAGGTGAGTCTGGAGCGCTCTGTATGAGAGAAGCAGGAGGGCAAGGAAGAGATTAAAGACATGAGGCAATAGCGTGAGGAATTCCTGAATTGGCAGAGTGATGATGGAAATGCACACTGTACTGAGATTAGTGAACAAAAAGGCTGTAGGTTGAGCAGGAGAGGGAAAGTGGAAGTCTGCGAAGGGCAGCTCAAGCCGATGCTTCCCTAGTGCCCAACGCTACAGTGGTGCCAAAATGGCTACAGTATCTCTGCATCCTATGATGCCAGGGAAGCTGCCACTGGTCTCCTCAGGGTTAGGGAACAAATGTCTCCTTATAGTGGCACTGTATGGTGGTACCAATGGGACTGCCTTTGAGCGGGTGCAGAACTGGAGACCCATATTGGGTCTCATGGAACGGGAGGGAGCATAGGATATGGCGGCAGAATCTCTACCTCCCTCTTGGGCCCGGTCCGCCCCTCAGGCTGCCGTCCCTCCATTCAGTGATGCCCCCTCCCTGACTTCCCCTGCCTCAAAAACCTGTCACGCTGGCTGGTGGTGACACACCGCAGCCCATGCCTCAGTGTAGTCTTCCCGGCACGGAGAGGACAGCACTGCATGTGACAGGCAGCGCCGCATACCACTGGTGCTAGAGCCCTTAGGATTGGGCTCAGAAGCTGCACTCCTACACACAATTTCATGGGCGTAAGATCCATTGAACACAGAGGGACTTGCTTCTGAGTAGCATACATAAGATTGGGCTTTAAGCCTGGAGGAGGTGAGAATTCAAGCCAAAGCACAGGGAAGGGACTACAGCTTGACTTCCAAAAGCAAAGAACAATTTATGAAAATTGGAATATAAACCATAAGAACGTAAGAAGAGCCCTGCTGGATCAGGCCAAAGGCCCATCTAGTCCAGCTTCCTGTATCTCACAGCAGCCCACCAGGTGCCCCAGGGAGACACGAGACAACAAGATGCTTGGATCCTGTTGCCACTCCCTTGCACCCGGTACTCTGCAGTAGCCTACTATTAATGTAAGGAGGTTGCACAATCCATCATGGCCTATAGCCCACGATGGACTTTTCTTCCAGAAATCTGTCCAATCCCCTCTTAAAAGCATCCAGACCAGATGCCATCACCACCTCCTGTGTTCAACAGATTAACTACCTGCTGGGTAAAAAAGTACTTCCTTTTATCTGTTTTAACTCTCCCATAAATAAATGCTCTAACAAACCAGATCTAACGAACCATACCTGTTTTGGGCAGGGTTGTCTTTTCTTGCAACATAGCATCCCAATTGAGTATTTGATGTTAAAATTGTTTTTAAAATCCTGATCCTTCAACCAGTACCCAGTGTTATGATTGGAAGACACACGTTTAGTGCATTTATATGTACTTCCAAACAGGTATGTCCAGAAATCCTGTAGTTTTTAGTCATGAGGCAAACATCCCACAAGCCACAAAATATAATGAAGAGGAATAGGAAGTGACTCACAGTTCACTCAAGTACAAGCCACTAACTTATAAGAAAAATTAATGTAATGACTAGAAACTATGGTATGTCATATAAAAATCAATAAATGAAATAAAAGAAGCAGCATGTGCTTATAAAGGTGTTGATTACACAGTTATATCCCTGAGCATAGGTACAAAACAATTAATAAGAACAGGACACTAGTTAATAATTATAAGCAAAAGAACCAAAAAGATATTGTTAAATACAGAGATGAAACATCTTCCAGGAAAAACAAGGGGCTCCTGGCAGAGGCAGCACTTCATGGTGGGTGAAGCAGAACATGGTGCGTGAAGAACAGCAGAACATAAAAACCCAGGTGGCACAAGGGAGTGGACATTAACAAATTGGGACAAGGGAGAGTAATTTGGCTCCAAGGGAGTGAGAGAAATTGGCAGGATCCATCCCTTCACAATGTGCATTCACACAGGGGCGGTTCTACTTGAAAGGGCGCCCATGGCGCCCAATGAAAGCGCACCCCATGGGGGCATGCAACGTCACGATGTCATGACGTTGTGATGTCATGACATGGCACCGCGCGACGCCTCGCTTTCCACACTCCGGCTGGCCTTAGACAGCCAGAGCGTGGAGAACGCGGCACCCCACCCCCCCTCCAAGAGGCAGGAGGGGGCGCCGGTGGCAGTGCATTCTCCGCACTCCAGCTGGCTCTTTAAGGCCAGCCGGAGCGCGGAGAATGCGGCGCCGCGCGACGCCCCGCCCCCGCCCTAAGAGGCGGGAGGGGCGCCAGGCGGCAGCACGTTCTCCATGCTCTGGCTGGCCTTAAAGAGCCAGCCGGAGTGCGGAGAATGCGGCGCCTGGTCCCCTGCTCCAAGAGGCGGGAGGGGGCACCAGGCGGCAGCGCATTCTGCGCGCTCCAGCTGGCTCTTTAAGGCCAGCCGGAGCGTGGAGAATGCGGTGCAGGGCCTGGGCAGGGGCGGGCCGGGCCGCAGGCGCCATTTTGGGGACATGGTGTGCCATGGTTATGGCGCCCACTTCCAAGATGTTCCCCAGGGCTCGTGCCCCCCAGCCTCCCCTAGATCCGCGCCTGCATTCACACGTTTGACTCACCTCTTGCTTACATCTCTTTACACATTCTCACACTTTTGGAGAAGTGGTGTTCCTTTTCACAGAGGTTTACATGCTGTCTAAGAAGGGAGGATTAAAATCCACAATAGACTGCACAATTGACCCACATGAGGCCCTACAACTAACTGAAACCATATCTCTAGTTAAAAAAAGATCAGAACTATACCAGAAGAGACCTGTCCCGTGACTGAGAAGACATTCCAATTATTTCCAAGTCTTTGGATGATAAGCTCACCCTGACCTGGGTGGTAACCTCTCAGATACACCCCAGTTAGCCAGTGATAGACAGGATGCAAAACTCATTGCATTTGATATAAGGCAGATAGCGCACTGAGTGCTATTGTTGCTGCTGATACTGATGGTTGAGAAGCTAGCCAACCCTTGACAATATCCTGTTTCAATGCACAAAGCATACATGACGAACTGCATCCCCCTGGAATTCGTGCAACAAACAAATCCTTCACATAATCTGTACTTTGTAATTGATGGGACAGCACAAGGACCACCGTAAAGCGTGTTTGGACCAGTCTCGGAGTCAGGGAGGATGGTGCATGTCTGTGCACTGGCCTCTCCAACTCCAAAAGTGGTCCAAACATACTTTACGGTGTCCCTTATGCTGGCCAAACTGAGCCGGCCAAACTCCAGGTTCGGATTGCACTCTTAAGTTTTTCCTCACTTCCATTTCTCTTTGGTTTCCTAGTTCTGTTTGCCTTGCATTCAATGCTTCTTCAACTTTAAAATTCATTCTAGACTTGGAGCATTTGAACCACTTTCAGCTCCTTCAGTCCGCTCACTTCCCCGTAATGATTGGTTTTGCATGCAGCTTGAGTTCTCTGCTCTTATTCCTGGTCCAACTCCAGGACCAGCTCCACCTCTGCCAGAAAGTAAATAAGTTTATTAACTTTATTCATCTTATCTACATTGTTTGGGTGATGCAATTTTAATCACCACCATTTAAATATGAAGAAGGCAGGACAACTGGTTGCTGCTGCACATGCTGAAAAATCTGCGTAGGCAGCAGTAAGCAGTTTCACTTCCAACATCAAGGGACCAGGCAAAGAAAGAGCTATATGAAGAGGTGGGGAAGCAGACACTTACCTACTTCCTTTTTTTTTTTAATAGAAATTTTTTATTTTTATATATATAGATAGATATAGATAAGGTAAAAGGATAAAACATAGGAAAGGGATACAGTGGTTCACACAAAAGGTACACATTGATTACAGCTTAATCATCTTCTTATTGCTTGCATACTATCTATAGCATCATACAACAACTAAACTCTTATTCTTCATTCTTATTTACATAATTGTCAACAACCTAACACGTCTAGACATTATTACATTTACTTCTAATCTGTATGTCAATTCTTCTATATTCACAAAACATTTTCCAATATTTTTGAATCTTATTTATATCACCTTCTTTCATTCTTTCAGTTAAGACGTCCATTTAAGCAATTTCACATATTTTCTCTATTAATTGGTCCACATTTGGAATTTCCTCATTTTTCCATTTCTGTGCATACAGTAATCTTGCTGCAGTAATTACATGTATAATTCCCTTTTTTTAATACATGTTTTTCCCTTTATCTTGGGTATTACCCACCATATTAAGAAGAAATAATTCTTGTTTGGCTTGTATCTCACTCTCCACATTTCTTGTAACATATTGTGTACTAAATGCCAAAAAATTTTCACCTTTTCACAAGTCCACCACATATGATAAAATATTCCTTCTTTATCTTTACATTTCCAGCATTTATTTGGTGTACCTGGATACATTTTTCTCAGGTGCTAAATACCATCTATAAAACATCTTATAAAGATTTTCTTTCAAATTTGTAGCTCTAGTTAGTTTAATATTTGTTGCCAAAATCTTTTCCCATTCATCAGTTTCTATATTATACCCAAAATTTCTAACCCACTGTACCATTACTGTAAATAACCTGCCATGGAGAGTTTGTGTTAGAAGTCTAGGCCCTTAACAAAAACCTTTGTTAATTGCCTGACCTCTGATTCTACCGTGGCCAGCTGTTAGTACTGCCAAAACAATTGTGAATAGAATAGGAAAACCTGGCCACCAGCTCCGTAAAACGCTGACTCAGGCCTCAGTGGAGCAACTCAGGCTGAGTTAACCAGCACACAAGGCAATTCCCACTACCTCAACCTCACTTGAACCTTAGAGGCAGTAGTACTGGGAAAGCCTTGAAATAAAACAGAATCGTTAGCAGTTCCTATCGCAAGGGTAGCAGGCATAGAGTGGACTGGATTTAGCCAGCACCCTGAACCTTCCCCAAACTAGAACGTACTCACACTCAAGCAAAAGAAGCTTGACAAAAGTTTATTAAAACAAAACTCAGTTCGTTACAGGGCCCGAAGGCAACATAAATAAGATATAACACATAGTTAAAAAATAAGAAAATCTAAACTTCTATTCTTTACTGAGACTAACATTGCTTAACACTTTAAGTTCCTAGCCAGATATTACCCAAGATGCATCATAGGCAGCTAGTGAGCAGATTTCTTCTTCTTCTCAGCAACTGGATTAAGCCATGTCTGGAACAGCCAGAGAAGCTGAACCACTAGCACAAGCCAAAGGCGATTTTTATAGCCCCTCACCCCAGGTTTTTACTATCAGGGCTAATTGCCTTTCTGCCTAGTAACAGGGAGGCAATCACTCATAAATTACAGCTGCAGGAGAATGTGGGGAGGAGGTGGATGGCACCACGGTGTCCTTGAGTCGCTCGCTTCACGAAACCTCCCAAAAAATTCCCTAAACCAGCTGATAAGGAGTGAGGCACCAATGCTGTCAACTTGATTTCCCACCAGGGCCTATTTTCACTTGCTGCTTACTCTCAAAGAGGCCTGACAGCTTAAAGATGGAATTAGGCCTGCTAAGATGGCTTTAGGCCTGCATTTGAGTTGCCTGTCCTTTACAATTACATCTTTTACCATTTCATCCTCCATTCTCATTTTCAAGAGAAATTCATATACCTTTTAAATATATTTATCTTTCTCATTTAATAATAGTTCGTCAAAGTCCATCCCTTTTTCATGAAAAGCTGTTTTCTCGTCTTCTTTTATGCTTGATTTGATTTGGGCTTTTGTCCACCTGTCCAGAATATTCTCCAAGTCTTCATCCTGTAGAAGTTCTCCTTTCTCATTCAAAAGTTCATCATAGCTCTTATTCTGGTCTTCTCTCAACCAATCCGGTTTAGTTAATATCTCCAAAGGTTTGATCCATCGAGGTATTTTATTGTGTATCTTGTATCTTATTTGTTCCCACGACAAGGCTCTCCTCAAGGCATGTCATTTAAAATGTCCGAAATATTTTGCCTTATCATATACCAAAAACGCATGCCATCCAATTTGCATGTAATGGGCTTCCAAATTCAATATTCTCTCATTTTGTAATGTAATCCATTCTTTAATCCAATTTAAGGTAGCCGCTTGATAATATAATTCCCAATCAGGTAACCCGAAACCAGCTCTTTTCTTGACATCCTGCAACAATTTAAGTCTTATTCTCGGCTGTTTCCCTTTCCAGATAAATTTTGTCATCATTTTATTCAACTCTACAAAGATATTTTTCTTCAGTACAATTGGTATTGTCTGAAATAAAAATAATAATTTTGGTAAGATAGTCATTTTTATTGCTGCTATTCTTCCCGTCATGGAGAGCTGTAGTTTGTCCCATTTATTTAAGTCTTGTTGAATGTCTTTTAGTAGTTTTTTATCTTCCATCAATTATCTTCCATCAAGGTGCTAATCCTCTTCGTTACAGTTATCCCCAGATATTTTACTTTCGAAACCAGCTGTAATCCATTCTTTTTCAGTTTCTCCCTTTCCACTGGTTTCACATTTTTCGTCATTAACTTTGTTTTAGCATATAATAGTTTATTTTCAACTCTGCAACTTCTCCATATTGTTTCAGTCTCTCCATCAGCTGTTCTCATGAATTTGTTGTCATCTAAAATAAAAAGTAGATCATCTGCAAATGCCTGATCATGCTCTTCATTTTTTATCTTTAATCCTCTTATCTTTTCATCATTTCTCACTACATTATTTAAGGTCTCTAAAGTAAGTATGAATAACAATGGTGATAGAGGGCATCCTTGTCTTGTCCCTTGTTTTATTTGAATGTCTTAGTATAATCTCCATTTATTTGTATTTTTGCTTTTTGTAAGGTATAAATATCCTTAATCACCACGATAAACCTATCTCCAAATTGCATATGTTCCATTTGTGTAGTCATAAAATTCCAATTCACATTATCAGAGGCTTTTTGTGTGTCCAAAAATACCAGGCCCAGTTTTCCTCCTGGGTGTACCTCATAGTATTCCAGTACATCTATCAGTATTCTCACATTATTTCTTAGATGTCTTCCTGGTAAAAAAATCTGGTTTGGTCCTGGTGGATTATCTTTTTCAAAATCTTTTTAAGCCTTGTTGCTAAAATGGAAACAAAGGTTTTATAGTCTGCATTTAATAATGAGATAGGTCTATAGCAGTGTTTCTTAACCTGGGTTCGATCGAACCCCAGGGGTTTGGTGAGTCAGTCTCAGGAGTTCGGCGGAGGTATGTGCTGTGTCCATTCCATTCACTGGCCTTGATATCTGTGCTGCAGGGAACTTGGTGCGCTCAGTAGTTGTTGGGATATTAAAGTAAGGCCTGGGAATTTGCAGGACTGAATTGTAAGGCTTATCACTGAGGCCTAGCAGACCTGCAGAGGGTGCAGGGTAGTTCTGACTTAGGTTCTACCCAGTAACAAGACCATGTGATCTCTGGTGGAATGTTGCAAGTTATTTAGCCAATCCCAGGAACACTGGTTGCTTGTCTGTTCAGCTCAGTGAGTGCGTGTGTGTTCAGTCCTGTACTGTTCAGAGAGCTCTTCTGTTCTACTTTCTGTTTCTCTCTGAGTATTGCTGCTGCTGGATTTACAGATTTACTATGTTGAGCAAAATAAGAAAGTGGTCAGACGAATACATACAATTGTTTTGCAGTAAATATTCATTGAGTTATGTTTTTGTTTTTGTGTGACATTCCGGTTTTGTTGGTTTTGTTCTTTGAACACAGTGATTTTATGTGCAACTGATGCATTGTTCATTTTGTGCACTAATTTTACGTGTGTGTGTGCGTTTTGAATTTAAAAAAATTTTTTTTTATTTTTCCAACTATGAAGGGTTCAGTGAATGCACGTATGAAACTTGCAGGGTTCGGTACCTCCAAAAAGGTTAAGAACCACTGGTCTATAGTTTTTAATGTCATTTCTTTCTGATCCACTTTTATGAATTAATGTTATAGTGGCTTCTTTCTTATAGTGGCTTCAAGAAAACTGCTTTCTTTTGTGTGGTCCCTTCAAATGAAAGTGCAGGACATGCTTGGAATCCCCAGCATCACCTGCACTTCCTGTTTTGTCAAGAGGATCATGAGGGAAGTAGGTAAGTAGTAGTAAACCTTATTTTCTTTCTTGGCAGGAAGTGAAGCTACATTCTTGCTACAAAACACAAGAAGTTTTCAACAGCATCAAGCAGCTAGTTCATAGAGCTTCTGTATCACAATCAATCAATCAATCACTAGTATTTATATACCGCTTTTCAACACAAAGTTCACAAAGCGGTTTACAGGCAAATAATAACATTAAAGTTAGATGGCTCCCTGTCCCAAAAGGGCTCACAATCTAAAAGATTGGAGACCACCACCAGCAACAGCCACGAGAAAGACACTGTGATGAGGGACAATTGCTCTCCCCCTGCTAAATATAAGAGGACACCACTTGAAAAAGTGCCTCTTGCCCAGTTAGCAGGGGTTTTGCCCAGTTAGCAGGGGTTAGCAGGGTGCTATAACTGCAGATTGATGGGATTCAGGGCTGTGAGCTGAAAGCAGAGGCGTTTCTACAGGGATGGCAAAGCTCTAAGTTTTGCAAGAAGCCTTACCCTGTCATGTAAATCCCTCCTCTCCCTTGCTGCTGTAGCCAGTAAGCAACACCAAGATGTTGCTGTTCCCTGTGAGGATTGGCTAAAACGGTGCAGGAGAGGAGTGATTTCTATTGCAAGGTAAGGCTTCTTGCAAAACTTAGAGCTTTGCCATCCCTGTAGAAACGCCACTGGCTGAAAGTGACTTGTCTAGACTTGGAGTGCAACATTTTAACAAGGCTGTGCTATTCCTTAGCACTTATCACCTTCCCAGTTCTCATCTCCCAACCCAACCCCCTGCCACAATACCAACTTCAGAATAACTACACTGAACACAGCTGGATCACAGCTGGATCCATGCTGCTTGAACCAGAAATCTTCACTGTTGGTGATTATATATGGCTGATTACAAGCACGTGCTGTAAGATGTTACTTGGGTGATGCAAAGTTCCACATACTTTTTAACTGAGAACATGCAATGACTTTGTCCAAGAAAAGCCCCAAAACAATTTATTCAAATTGTGCTTTTAATGGGCACCATACAGCAATCTGTACATCTTCTATTGCAACAAGTCCTGTTTCCCAAGGCGGTTTTCCTAAGAATGTTGCAAGCATTTAATGACTGCTTTGCTTGTGATCCGCCCCATTTACGGTCAATGGTAGTTATATAATAGCAATGCTTGTATGTTTTGCATTCTTTATGATTTCAAGATTTTTACTGTTGATTCATTTCTGATTAAGTTATAATAATAACAATAACAATGCCCCACCTGTCCTCTGCAGCTCAGTACTTATAAATGACCTCAATACCTATTCCTTCACTTTTCAAAGGTGATGCCAGCGTCATATCTCTTTTTATATTTTCAGCAGCCACAATTAGCTTCTGACCCTTGGAAATTCTAAGCATCTGATGTGCTCCTCTTTGGATGCTGCTATGGCAGTTTTTCAAAGTAATACAGAACATTTTCTTGGATTTGGAATAATTTTAGTGTTATTAGTGTTAATAGCGAATTAATTTTAGTGTTAGTTATATTTTCTATCTATCCTTAATATATTTATTGTGCATTGCAGTTTCCTCAGTAGTGGAAAATTGTTGGAAAAGTGGTGTTGCCTCAGTAGTGGAAAAGGACCGCTGAGTTTCACATGGATCAAGGGAGTGCTGACAAACATGCTTTCTCATCAAGTTCAGAAGTTCACTTGCTTGCACAAAGTGGCTTTCTTCACAGGCCTGCCCCAGGAATATGCAAGAGGTTTAAAATCCTTTCCATTTGTCGGGCATCATAGGGTACGTTCTTAGAGGTATAACACGATCCCCCAACATCAAGAAATGGATGAAGAGGACTTGATGCCCTAGCAGGTATCATAGCAGATGTGTAATTAATCTGTAGAACTCCTTGCCACAGGATTTGTGATGGTACCTGACCTGCATGCTTGTAAAAGGGGATTGGACAGATTTATGGAGGAAAAGTCTATCACAGGTTACAAGCCATGATGACTACATTCGGCCTCTGAGATTGATGAACTGACAGCTCAATCCTAACTACTTTCCCCACCAATGCAGCCACATCAATGGAGCTGCAAGCAGAGCCGGCTTGGGAGTCGTAGTGCCAATGCAGGGATACCTCTCGCATCAACACAAATGTGCACCTGGGATTGCACCCTTAGACTTGTCTGAAGCAGTTGGATCTGGCTTAGAGCGCAATCCTAAACTGGAGTTAGGCCGGCGTATTTCAAGGCAAAACACTTTCCACCATTGCTATGGACAGGGCACACAAGGTAGCTTTTGTAGTGGTCATTACATTTTGGGGGTAATTAATATTAACCCGGGTCAAGGGGAAAATGCCAAGTTTGGGCAGCACAAGGGTCACCATAAAGCGTGTTTGGACTTCTCTCGGAGTCAGGAAGGATGGCTTATGTCTGTGTAATGGCCTCTTACTCAGAGAGTGGTCCAAATATATTTTATGGTAACTTGTGCTGGCCAAACATTGCTGGCTTGGTTTATGCCAGCCTAACTCAGTTTAGGATTGCACCCTTAGTTTGGTTACTGTAACAATTTCAAGGCAAAACACTTTCCACCATTGCTATGGACAGGGCACACAAGGTAGCTTTTGTAGTGGTCATTACATTTTGGGGGTAATTAATATTAACCCGGGTCAAGGGGAAAATGCTCCCTTATCTCAAGGAGGCCTCAATATGCCAAAACATTCCTGTGGGATACAGTGGAAAACATATGGGCACCACTTCATCACCCTGTGGGCAGTGAGTTATGATTGGGCTGCCCCAATCAGGATGTGGGGTAACAAACAATGAAAATGTAATCAGGCAGTCAATTCTAGTAGTTAAATTCACAGTAACCTTGCCTGAGACTAAAACCTTGTGCTTGACTAATTTGAGTCTTCCAGCATGTGTAGAAACCATTAGCTTGTCTATGAGTGACCCTGTGTTGTGTTTGTACTAACAGGCACTTGGCTACAGGTTAGTGTTAGCCTCTCACTTATCAGTTTGTCAGTTTCAATACATTGGTGATGTTTGTTTTTCACTTGTTATGATGCTACAGACCTATTAAAATTAGATGTTAACAGCTGAATTATGTGCATGCTTAAATCTGTTCTGATGGTGGGTATTAAAATTACTTATGAAAGACTGTGCCCATTGATTATAACTGTTTAATACATGCAACTCTGTGATGGATTGTTGTGCTTATATTATATTTAATCATCACACCAGAGAGATGAGTTCTAATGACTCATAAAGAAATTAACAATTGCATCTCAAACCTCAGCCTGCTTGCATGGAAAGTCTTGGGCTTTTATAAAACTTGACCCCTAACACAAAGTATAACCACCATTTTCTGTGATATATATTTGAGATTTCTTCTAAATCGCTTCCTGCATATGAGCATTCATATGAAATAAAAACAAGAAGGCTCACGCCCCCCCTCCACCCAAACAAGGAGGCTCATAGGCCAGTCTTATCTATTCTGCCCCTCCATTGATGCAGTGATGCCAAAAGGGCACCCAAACCCCTGTCCCCAGGCTGCGTGACCCAGATTTGGGCCATGCAGCTTGCTCGGAGCTGCACTTGCTAAACAGCAAGCACAGATCCAAGCAAGCCCATTGGGGCAGCTGGCACCTACCCAGGGTGCCAGGGGTAAGGGTGTGAACATGCCCTTGCCAACATGGAGGTTCCAGCCAGCTCCTAACTTGTGTTGGGTACAGCGCAGGCATGCTGGCCTTGCTGTTGTGGCACAAGGTAGGATTGCGCCCTCAGTATCGTTCTCAGAATAACCAAAACGAGCTGTAAGGTAGACCCAAAGCCCATCTGTGCAATGCCTGGGGGTTGTAAGTCTCTTAGAAGAGGTCCTTTTGCAGACTTCATTTCCCCACCAAATAGTGCCAGTGCAACCAGCTAAAGGAAGATTAGTTGGAGAGTTACAATGAGTAACAATGTAAATTGTTTTAAGAAAGAATTAAGAAAGAAAACACAAGCTCGAAAGACACAACATGTATCAGATTTTGTTATACAATACATGCCACAAACCTCTGTATACAACTTGAAGTCTTATTCGTATTGCTGCATCAGAAGAAGAATATCGGGAAATAGGTGCTCTGGAGCATCAAGGCCCCACATGAAATCTGCATGTTCCCAGGAAGGAATATATTTTTGGAAAACTAAACGAGGGATGCGAGGGAGCAACAGTTCCATATCTGATTTGGTTGCAATGAAGTCATTTCCTCCATACCACATAGCTGTTGGCACAATCATCTTTTCTATTTTATAAAATGGAGGGGTGGTCTGTTGATAAAAACAAATCAGAAATATGAAAAGAGGTTTCACTGACCAGTTCATTATCAGCTCTCACGTTTCGAATGCGACACCTGCCAGTACCTAAGCTGTGCACTTGAATTTGTAACATCTGGCCCTGAAAGAGTATTCTCAGACCATGTATGTTAAATATCCAACACACATACCTCTTCTGGAGGTCTATGACATCCGAACATATGTTCTTCAATTCAACCGGCTCTTGCGGACCCAGCGCTATTGCATCTGTACAAAAGCACCGTAAAGCACCTACAGGGCTGCATAAAAGTGCCGATGCAGTTGTCCATAACTTGGATGTCTGTAAGTCAGACATCTATAACTCAGAGAGCCAGTGTATACCTTCTTTCCTTTTTCAGTGCCTGAATCTCCTCCTTGGGTGAGTATGGGCAAAGTTACACATTTCACAAAATGTGTCATTGGCCCAGTGGGTGTTTTTCTTAAAATACTGGCCGGATGTAGCCACCAACCTGAATGAAACCACAGGGGGAAGTTTGGGGGCTTAAAATGTAGGTCCACTCCTAATTGCACCCTCTGTGCACTATTTTAAATAGGAAAAAAAAACTCCCACTGGCTTTCAACTGACTTCTTTGTCCTATTTAAAATAGGATGCTGGGGAGGAGAGCACAATCAGAATTAATGTACATTGCTTGAGCCTAAAAAGTCAAGCTGCCCTGTTCTAGGGTGTATATCTGCTGATTTCCAGACTAGGCTAGACTTTTGCTAGCAAGGTCAACTATGTTCCAGACCCTATTAATTAGGGTAGATCTAATGTTGACAGGCCATCTAATCCTAAATCAATTTCCCTCTTTCCCAGCAGTGCTGGATGGGCTATTTTGCAACCCACAAGGGAATTTCAGTTGCTGGAGATCTCCTTGAGTAAAGGGAGATCATACCCTGGATAGGATACGTTGCTGATTCTGTCCCCCTCCTGGGTCCGATATGCCCAACTGCCACCCCATCTGTGCCCTCTCCCACCCTGCTACACCCCCATCCTGCATCCTCCCATGCACTGGTTGTGCTTGCTCGGGCGAGCATCTCTCCACTGCTAAAAGGTGCGATGTTGTCAGGCACTTTACGGTGCTTTTGCAACAGCATGCAGAAGCAGAGGGAGTGCTGTGTCAGCACAAGTAGGGTTGGGCCATGAGACAAGCCTATCTTGATTTAACAGCACAAGAGTTTTTTTCTTTTTGAGAAGCTGATATTTTAATTTACACATTTTATATTCTTCTAACAAGTGGTTTCAGTCATAAGTGTGAAAGCTTTCTGATTCATTCCCACATTGAATGGATATTCATTTAAAGGTCGGTCCTGACAAATATGAAAGGATTCTAAAGAAAGCCATGGGAATGAAGATCATGCCGGGTTATACTAGAAAAAAGGTAAAGTTTAGAAGGTATAAGTATAAATAGTAAAGTGAAAGACTGTAAAGGTAAAGATTTAGGAGGTTTAAGAAAAAGAGGGCGTATCCTTACTAACTTGGCAAATGGACAACTTTTGATAGTTTTCTTACATTTAGCAGATGGAGAACAACTGTCCCTATTTATCTCAGCATTGCATCTTTTCCAGAGGCTATTTGCTGGTGAATTAAAAAAAACCACAGATAAATTGTGTGTTTTCTGGGAGGGCTCTGCAAGCCACAACAGGCCAATTCATGGTGCATGGTGTGCAATCAGCCAGAGGAAGCTAGCACCGCCAGGAGTTGACATTCCCTGAGACACCAGCCACAGCTCAGCTGCCAGCAATTTCAGGGTAGGGCAAGGCCACAAGTGGTGGTGGGGCTATTAAAAGAGCAGGGGAAGAGGAGCGGGGTGGGGGAAAAGACAGATGGAAGAGAGAGAGGAAGATGTAAGAAAAGAACAACAGTAGGAGGCCAAAGCGGGCAAGATGAAAGGTATGGAGAAAAGATGGGGTGGAGGAATGGGGCTCACCAAAGATCAGAAGAAGGAGTTAAGGGAAGATGATGGGGAAGAAAGTCAGAAGGAGGAGGAAGAAGAAGAAGAGAAGAGGAATGGGAGGAGAAGACGCCTGGTAGACCTTGGAAGGGACCAGGTGTGGAGGGAGAAGAAGGATAGGGTCAAGTTCCACTTGGAAGGGAGATGTCCCAGGCAGTGGAGTGTGCCCTTAGAGGTTTCCTGGAAAGAGCTCTCCTTGAATTGGTGTAGGGACTCAGTATAAAAGGGACCAGGCCCTCTCTCTTTCTGCATGAAGTGACCTTAGGAGGAGCAGTGCATTGGCCCAGAGCTCATCTGCAGCTATTGATATTACTTTATGCAACCTGAACCTGGAACCACTCCCTAAAGCAGTGGTTTTCAAATTCCCTCGGAGTTTGAAAAGCACTATATGTGCTTGCAGGGGAGAACAGCCAGCAGTGCTACCCCCAGGACGGGGACGTCGATCTACTTACCGATTGAAGTGCTCTCATCCTGGGGGTGTAGGCAGCCCTGTGGATACCTCTGCAGGGCTCCCCAAGCCTCAGGAAATTAAATAAAATTGTGATGCACTTCCAGTTTCGTGACTGCAAACCAGAAGTGCATCACCATCTTTTAAAAATTTTTCCCAAGGCTTGGGGAGCCCTGTGGACTCCCCACAACCCCAGGACAACAGCGCTTTAACCAGTAAGTAGATTGACTTCCCTGTCGCCCAAGGCAGCAGCATGATCCTGAGGATCATGCTAGTGCCTGCTCTCCTCCCCACCCCTTAAGGGAACAGGGCCAGAGGTTCTTTGTCTGGGGCATCACCCCAGTTTGAAAACCTCTGTCCTAATGCGTTGGTTTGCAGGGATCCTTGCAGTTAGCCTCTTGGAGGTTTGTGGCTCTGTTCCAGTGGCCCTGTGAGAAGGAGGTGATGGTCTTATTGTATGATTTGGACATGTTGATTTTAGTTTGCTTGTCCTATCTTCCTATTACAACATCTGCTGCAACAAACAAGGAGGGCAGAGAGAATCGCAGATTCCCAGAAGTGTTCTGGCTTGAGTTCATTATTATCTACCAACTGCAACCACTAATGCTAAGCCCCAATCAGTTTATAGATGTCTAATGTAATGAATCCAAGTCCCATTTTCCAGGAAGTATCAGGGTAATCCGCAAACGTTGACTTGCAAGCATTTTCCACTCTTCCTGCTGACCCTGCGGGTTTTCACTGTTGGCCTGGTCTGCTGCTCTTGTGCCTCTCCAGCCCTGTTTGCCTTGCCTGTTTGTCATCCAAAGCCAGGCAAGCATCAGGCTTGCTTATTTGTTGTGCCTCACGCTCAATGGCTGGATCAGATACTGTATTAGGCTATAGGTGCCACTGGCAGAAGGTGCAGCCTTGCACCCAGAAGCCTGAGCCAAGAGTGCTTGCTGGCAGCAGGGAGGGGGTGGGGTGGATGGAGCACACTGTGCAAGAGGTGCAAAAGTGTGCAGTGGGTATTGTTAGTGGGGCAGCGATGGACCCGCCTAAGCCCAAACTCCCCCCGTCTGTCACTGCCCATTTTTGACTCGGATCTTTTAAGGACCATCCCAAATTCCTCACTCCCCAAATGTTGCCCCGTTTTCCTTACCATGTTGTAAGCTTCCTTGTTCTTGGATTTATAGTCAAAATATTTAAATTGTTTTGATTTGAATATCTAGAAAGAAGAATAGGGAATAGTTTAAAATCTGCTGAATTGCCAGAATTCTCACTTTGACATATGGTGAGTCACATCCAAATTATCTGGAAAACTGAATAACCAGAATTAAATGCATTCTACAAAATGTGTGAGAGTTGTTGTTTTTTTAAAAAAACTGGACCCTCTAAACAGCTATTTCAAAAATCATCAAAAGGCACTTTTTCAAGTGGTGTCCTCTTATATTTAGCAGGGGGAGAGCAACTGTCCCTCTTCACCCCAGCACAGTGTCTTTCTCGTGGCTGTTGCTGGTAGTGTTCTCTATTCTTTTAGATTGTGAGCCCTTTTGGGACAGGGAGCCATCTAACTTTAATGTTATTATTTGCCTGTAAACCGCTTTGTGAACTTTGTGTTGAAAAGCGGTATATAAATACTAGTGATTGATTGATTGATTGACATAGGTTACAATCCTCTACGCACTTACCAAGATCAAAATAGACTCCTGTGTCATTATGAGTAGACAGCAATAAGCTTGCCTGAATTTCTATACACTCTATATGGAAAATTATAAATGCATGAGCCAAGTTTTAACCAGGTGTTTAGACCATGTTAGTCCTTTTTTTCAGAGTTGGAACCAGATTTTTGGAGGGAGCATGGGGGGAGGGTAACCTCAGACAAAGCTCTGTGTTTCTCTCCTCCCCCCCCCCTGGCTCCCTCTTATGCACTGAAGGGGATGCTGTGAGGATGAGGCCTACCGGAAGAATCCTCTGGCTTGGCTTCCCTGTTTGCTGCTGGAAAAAACCCTCTGCTCTGTCAGCTCCTGGCTTTCTGTGGGTTCCATTTTCTACTGGGGACAACCCTTCCCCTGCCTAAGGGAAGGTGTTCAGGCCTGGGAATAAGGGGCTGCTTTTCCCTCTGCTCCTTCTCCCAGTCTCCTTAGTCTCTCTTGGGCTTGCATCCCCTCTCTCAGCACTCTTCCAGTCTACCCTTGCCTTCTTCCCCAGGCCAGCCCCAGATCTCCTGATGGCTGAGGCAGCATGCCAAATGCTGTCTGCCTCACTCAATGATGTGCCAGCCTCTGCGCCCCTCCCACTCTCCAGTGTTTTAACTCAGCACTCTCTCTCTCCTCCTCCTCCTCCTCCTCGTTTCCTCTTCCTCTCTGGCCCTTTCTTCCTTTTTCAATCCAGTGAGTAGAAGGAAATGGAGCAGTGGAGGCAAGTAGGCAGGCAGGCAGGCAGATGTGGTCTCCCCCCCCCCTTAACAACCACCATCACCACCTAAAGTATTGCCTAGGGCAGTGATGGCGAACCTGTGACACGCGTATCACAGCTGGCACCCCGATGCGTTTTCACTCACGCACTGCCCTGCTGGAGCTGCCTGCACTTAAAGACCTGCTTCCCTAAGCCGGTGCCGATCAGAAGCAACCCCGCCCCCAAGCGAGCTCTTGCAAGCAGCTGGGAAGCCAGCAGGGGCTACGCTAAAGAAGTGCGGGAGGCTACATTTTTGATCTATTCCGAACTGGCAGCGCTCTGAATCCTGGGTGCCTGCGCATGCCCAGAGAGTCAGGGAGAGAGGGAGGAAGCAAGCACACGGGGCAAGGCGTCAGAACTGCTGCTGCTGTCCTCTTTGTGTGTGTGTGTAGGAGAGCACGCGGGGAGAGAGAGAGAGAGAGAGTGAGTGCAAGTAAGCGACAGAGAGAGAAGGGGGGAGAGAGAGCGCGATAGAGAGAGAGGGGGGGCGGGAGAGTGAGAGACAGCCATCGAGATAAATCCAAGCACCCAAACCTTCTGTCGGCACTTAAAAGCCTTGCTTCCCTGAGCCAATGCTGGGAGGGAGACAATCAGAAGCAACCCCACCCCCATGCGAGCTCCTGCAAGCAGCTGGGCTGCCGGTGCTGAGTGAGAGATGGGAGGCACTTCAGATGCAAGCATCAGAAGCTACCTCGCCCCCAAGCCCTTTCCCCCCAGCACAAGTTGCTCAGAGTTTCTGCACTTTCTGCATGCTCTGACATTTCCTGAGCTCCTCCATCTGGCTGACCCTAAGCTCACCACCCCACTGCAGTGCCCCTGGCTATCCCCAGCCATCATGAGCTCCTCCTGATCTTATGCAGCCTATGCAGTAAATAGGTGGTCTCTTCCTGTCATGCCTCCTCCCAGCTTGCAACATAGTAATGCTCTATAAGGGTACATGTGATGCAGGAAAGATGGGCATATAGAGGAGGTGCTTGCAGTTGGCAGCACTTCAAAATTCAGGAATTTGTGCAATGAGAATTTTCTATTGTAAAACATGTTCTTATCTACCTAGTTAGAATAGTGGCGCTCCTGCACAATCATTTTAAAACTAATGAAAATGACATTTGGTATTTGAGTTTAGAAAATTACTTGGAACAGAGTTGAACTAACCTTGTCGGTCACACTTGAGCACACACACAGCAGACACCCATACTGCAGAAACACTCAGTTAAATATTGATCTTTGGACTTTAACTATAGGGAAAACATTCACACAACCCTACCTGTTGCCAATGTATTACTGCCTTCAAAGAAGTAAAATCAGGGATGATTGCAGCATACACATCTGCTCGACTCTGGGGACGAAATAGAAAGGGAAAAGGTTGTAGCATCTGAGCGTTCTCAATGAGGAAACAAATGAATTTCCTTATTGTATAAGCCAACCGTTTATGATAATGAAGGCATCTCTCTTGATTCACCATCAAAAGCCCAGCAGTAGAAGCACACATCAGAATACAGGGATGAAGACCCAATTAAATATTGAGTTGTGCTATGTTTCAGACTTCCAAGCACAATATGTAAGAATATAGAGTCCACCTACTGCATTTAAGTTTTTCTCATTAAATCCTGCTGCTGCAAAGATGTTTTGGAGACAAAGTCGGTCTAACCGTTCATAGCTGCATATCTTGGCATTGATGTCTTTCGTGCGCTTACTGAGTAAAATGTATTCTTTGTTTCCCCATATGGCCTGGGAATGAAACATGCAGAATCATTAGAAAGCTGTCCAAATGGTGGCACTGAATCAACAGGAAACTAAGGGTGCAATCAGGGTTGGCTCTCGGAGGGGTGGGACTCAATGCGGGGGCATTCCCATGCTTCCCTCGCCCTCCCTGCAGGGCCTCCCACTCACCAAGAAGAGCGCTTGTGGTGCTAT
This sequence comes from Lerista edwardsae, assembly GCA_029204185.1. Taxonomy (NCBI): domain Eukaryota; kingdom Metazoa; phylum Chordata; class Lepidosauria; order Squamata; family Scincidae; genus Lerista; species Lerista edwardsae. The sequence continues at coordinate 33,138 of JAJKFI010013487.1, forward strand.
GCGCAAAGTGCAGCATCTGGAAATAGTTGGTGCTGGCACAATGTCCCAACTGCTTCCAGGAGGCTGATTCGGGCTGTTCAGAGGCAGGGGCAGATAGGAGGGCTCAAGGTAAAGCTGCTGGGCTTGCCCCACTGACTTGCAGCCCATAGAGATCCCAGCTGCAGCAGCAGGCAATATGCTTGTAATGCTGGTGCCCCACCCAACTATGGGGCCCAATGTGATGACATTGGTCACATTGGCTTAAGGCCAGGTCTGGGTACAATCCTAACCAACTTTCCAATACTGGCATAGCTGTGCCAATGGGGCATGTGCTGCATCCTGCAGTGGAGTAGGTGTCATGGAGGCCTCCTCAAGGTCAGGGAATGTTTGTTCCCTCACCTCAGAGCTGCATTGCCGTTACCCTGGTGCTGTAAAATTGGTTAGGACTGTGTCCAATGTCTCTAAGACTTTTTCTGCATTAGATTAATGCTTTCTTATTTGTAACAATGAAGCCAAGGTTTTCCTAACTCTGAGACACCTCCCTTACTTGACTGGGGGCGCAATCCTAACCTGGAGTTAGGCTGGCAGTTAGGCCAGTGTGTTTGGACCACTCTCGGAGTCAGGGAGGATGGTGCACGTCTGTGTGCTGGCCTCCCTGACTCAGATTATGGTGTCCCTTGTGCTGGCTGAACTTTGCTGGCCTAACTGTGCTGGCCTAACTCCAGGATAGGATTGCAACCTCAGATGCACGCTCTCTCTTTCTCCTCCCCCCGATAACATAAAGCTGATATGGGCGATTGGCAGTCTCTGAGCCCCTCTGTGTATTCCAGGACATAATCAATGCAAACAGGTAGATAAAGTAGTGTGCATTGGCATGCACTAGTTTTTAACTGATGTAAAAACAGATTGTCAGGCATCTAGCAGGTGCCCTTTTTATTTCTTGACATTTTTTCCCCAGGTGTATCACCAAATGGATATCAGTGGTAATTGCGCAAATTAAAGTAAGAAAAATGATATGGGAATGATGAGTTGGTACAATAGTATTACATGTATATGATAAATAATACTGACTTTTCCCACAACTTCAGGAATTAACAGAAGCACTGAATAAACGCCTTTCATGTCCACCAGTGTGTAGCCAGGAGAAAGGCTGAAGAAGAGTTTGACCTTTTGAGCCAGCTGCGGCATGACTGAAAAGGCAATGAAGCCTGTGGGGAAAAAAAAAACACATTTAGAAATATCAGCTAGATAGTTTGTAAGTTAACGTTGATCACACTCAGCCAAGGTGCCATAGGGCCAAGCAGCTTAGCCTGTACTTTTCTTTTATTCTCCAACTGTGGCATGTTCTTTGTAACCTGAGTTTTAGCTATTTTTCCCCTACAGTCTGTTTTCCCCTATGTATGGCCCTGTGGCTGAGAACTCAGGATGGATTTAAGAGAGAAGTACAGTAATTCCTCATTATCTGCTGATTCCGATCCCGCAGATTTGCTTATCTGCTTCTATGGGAAGGAGGTGTGGCTCACTGGTAAAGCTGCTGCCTTTGAAAGCCTGAGACAGCAGTTCAAGCAGCAGCACTGCTGACAGAGATGAGTCTCTCCAGCTGGTGAGAGGAGCAGAGATGACAATGCCCTTCAGTGAGAGTGGAGGAGTTCTTGTCAGTTAAAGTTTGGGAAGTGAGTGCAGCCAGAGAGATGCCAGACTGTGAAGGATACCACCCAGATGGAAGACGTTCTATGCAAGATTAGAATTTGAGATTGTAACAATCCCTATATGGGCTGGAGAAAGCCTGCTTGTATAAACCTCGGATTAAAGTCGGAGTTGAAATCCAATGACAAAAAAGCATAACTCATTTTGCTGCACATGGTCTCTTTTTTGGTCTCTTGAGGCCATTCATAGTCATGCACAGTTGTGAAAAATTTCTGGGAGGTCTCTTGTGTAGCATAAACATGAGCAATTACTGCAGGGTTTTCCAGGAATGTAACCCCTGCAGTTTATGAGAATTGACTGCATATTTCATTCTACTCCACGTAGCTTACCTATTGAAGCACCCTGGGATTGGCCCACATAATATAACGCATCTTGCTGAGTTTTCTCCAATATAAAGTTTATTGTTGCTGGAACATCATATATCCCCATTTCATGAAAACTGCAACACATACAAAAACAACACATACAAAATTAGAATCGAGATATTTTCCAAAGTCTGGAGTATGTGGAATTTGATATAATGTTTCTATTAACAGGAGGAGGCTGCAGGCTTATTGTCATGCAGGCTTATTGTGGAAACGATTGAGTAATGAGAAATATATGACCAATATATACTGCTCAAAACAATAAAGAGAACACTTAAACAACACAATGTCACTCCAAGTCAATCACACTTCTGTGAAATCAAACTGTCCACCTAGGAAGCCACACCGATTGACAATCAAGTTCACATGCTGTTGCACAAATGGAGTAGACAACAGGTGGAAATCATAGGCAAGTAACAAGACACCCCCAATAAAGGAGTGGTTCTGCAGGTGGTGACCACAGACCACTCCGCAGTCCCTCTGTGTTCTGGCTGATGTTTGGGTGACCTTTGAATGCTGGCGGTGCTGTCACTCTAGTGGCAGCATGAGGCGGAGTCTGCAACCCACACAAGTGGCTCAGGTAGTACAGCTCATCCAGGATGGCACATCCATGCGAGCTGTGGCAAGAAGGTTTGCTGTGTCTGTCAGTGTGGTGTCCAGAGCATGGAGGCGCTACCAGGAGACAGGCCAGTACACCAGGAGACGTGGAGGAGGCTGTAGGAGGGCAACAACCCAGCATCAGGACTGCTACCTCCACCTTCGTGCCAGGGGGAACAGGAGGAGCACTGCCAGAGCCCTGCAAAATGACCTCCAGAAGGCCACAAATGTGCATGTATCTGCTCAAACGGTCAGAAACAGACTCCATGAGGGTGGTTTGAGGGCCCGACGTCCACAGGTGGGGGTTGTGCTGACAGCCCGATACCGTGCAGGACGTTTGGCATTTGCCAGAGAACACCAAGATTGGCAACCTCGCCACTAGCGCCCTGTGCTCTTCACAGATGAAAGCAGGTTCACACTGAGCACATGTGACAGACCTGACAGAGTCTGGAGACGCCAGGGAGAACGTTCTGCTGCCTGCAACATCCTCCATCATGACCGGTTTGGCAGTGGGTCAGTAATGGTGTGGGGTGGCATTTCTTTGGGGAGCCGCACAGCCCTCCATGTGCTCGCCAGAGGTAGCCTGACTGCCATGAGGTACCGAGATGAGATCCTCAGACCCCTTGTGAGACCATATGCTGGTGCGGTTGGCCCTGGGTTCCTCCTAATGCAAGACAATGCTAGACCTCATGTGGCTGGAGTGTGTCAGCAGTTCCCGCAAGATGAAGGCATTGATGCTATGGACTGGCCCGCCCGTTCCCCAGACCTGAATCCAATTGAGCACATCTGGGACATCATGTCTCGCTCCATCCACCAGTCCCACGTTGCACCACAGACTGTCCAGGAGTTGGCGGATGCTTTAGTCCAGTCTGGGAGGCGATCCCTCAGGAGACTATCCGCCACCTCATCAGGAGCATGCCCAGGTGTTGTAGGGAGGTCATACAGGCAAATGGAGGCCACACACACTACTGAGCCTCGTTTTGACTTGCTTTATGGACATTACATCAAAGTTGGATCAGCCTGTAGTGCGTTTTTCCACTTCAATTTTGAGTATGACACCAAGCCCAGACCTCCATGGGTTAATAAATGTGATTTCCATTGATGATTGTTGTGTGATTTTGTTGTCAGCACATTCAAATATGTCAGGAACAAAGTATTTAATAGGAATATTTCGTTCACTCAGATCTCGGATGTATTGTGTAAGTGTTCCCTTTATTGTTTTGAGCAGTGTATTTTTAGAGAATTTCTTTAAACAATAATATGCCCACTAGATTCTCAATACTGTATATTGCCCATGGATAGGGGTGGGTTTTTTCGGGGGGGGGGGTATAAAATGCATTAAAACACAAAACATCGTCTTGGGGGGCATTTAAAATATACAAATAAAAACACAAAACCACATTTTGGTGTTTAAGATATTTTCTAGAAATTAAAATAGATTACTTTTCCAAATAAAAACGCTATGGCTGCATCTGCTGACACTACATCACCTACTACACTTTAAAAGCATTTAAAATTAATAAAAATGTGAAGTTGGAATGAACTTAGAATAAAATCTCATAACACTTTCTGCCTTTCAAAGAAAGAAATCTGCGAAAGAATTTTCAAACACCATTTTCAAACACCCATAACCATGGCCTAAGGATCTTATTGAGAGTGCAATCTTAACCTGGAGTTAGGCCAGCAAAATTTGGTCGGTACAAGGGCCACGGTAAAGTGTGTTTGGAGCACCCTTGGAGTCAGAGAGGATGGCGGATGTCTGTGTGCTAACATCTCAGACTCTGAGAGTGGTCCAAATGGCTGCCCTTGTGCCAGCCAAACTTTGCTGGCCTAACTGTGCTGGCCTAACTCCAGATTAGGATTGTGCTCTAAGTGTCTTGTCACTGAAGAATGGTGAATAAATGTTCCAATGAATGAAACAATAATGCCTCCGGACTGTCAAATTAAGGGTGGAAAGTATTTCTGCTTCCTGGATCTGTTACATCTTTCGCCCTTCCCCCGTTCAAAAATTTCTGTCAATTTGGCAGCTCAGCCTTATTATATCCTTCCTCCCTGTTGGTTCAGCTGTGTAAGCTGCATTGGTTCAGCTGCCCTGTATTCAGCAGCGGGGTGGAGAGGCTACTGCCAGAGGGGAAAAAATTTGGAGCACACCATAGCTGCTGGATCCATTCCCAGTTGCAGTCTCCCTGCCACCTGTTCTTCCCCTTCGTCACCCTCCCCATCTCCTCTGCCTTCTCACCTGCATTTGCAGGTCCTTTTGGGTCTGTTGACAGAAGCAGGAAGGCAACACCTTACTTGGTCTGCTGCCGAAGCATGCAATACAGGCGTTTTTAGACAGTCACCACAAGCAGAACGCACATTCCACTGATGGTGAGGCCCAATAGGATTGGGCCATTAAGTTCAAGAGTGGCAGATGAAGATGGGCTCTGTTTTTTGCTCTCCTTTCATGGGATCATGTTTCTCTTTGTGCAGAGAAGCATTTCCATGTGGGGAAAATGTCTTAAAATCTCACCTGTTCCAAGGTAAGCAAAAGCATCCTTGCAAGAAGAAAATGTTCACATCCTTCCAGTGAAACACCCTCTCAGCCCCATCCAGTGGTCATTTCTATGGAAAGCTTTTGACTTGCAGTTTGCTTTAAGAAATGAGCTTCTATGTCTATGACAACCCCGTTGTAAGGATTTAACAGTTCCTTAACTCAGCATGGAATAGAACTGCCAAGAGGTAAAAAGCTAAGATGCCTGTTCACCAAGGGTTTTTTTTTTCCCATCAAGCCAAACTAAACAGTTTCCTGAGCTTACCTGAAATTCCAAAATTGTTCCTGATCAATGGACAGATACCGGTGCCTTCTAGACCAAGTGGTCCCTCTGTTATTTAGAATCCAGACATCATAGCCAGCATCTGCTAGAACAAATGCCAGACTGTTGTTCGGGATATTTGCTATCCAACTCCGACCGTCAGCCAGGATACCAGGCACAAGTAATGCAACTGGTCGATGCCCTGAAAAAGAAACAGAGGAAATGGTGGAATCTGAGGTCAGGCATAACTTTTTTACTCACTTGGAACAGCAAAACGACACTCCATGAACCTTTTAGTGACAGATTTGACACAAGCAGATGCCTACATTCGTAGAAGAAATGTAATTGTTCTAGGTCAGAGAGAGTAATTTGTCATTAACTGATCAGAGCGAATGTACCTTTCTTTCTTCTACTCCAATGTAGATATTTACTACATAGTGATCAATGGTTCTTACTGATTATTTACTACATCCCAATGGCTCTTTATTATTTAGAAATATGAGTTGAGAGGTGTTAATTCTGATCAAGAATATGGGAAAATTTTTAAGCCTTCCCCTCTCCCATGGTCCTACTATTTTACAACTTCCCGCCCTTGCAACTGCTGCCATTGTACTTAGGAAGAAAGATCACAGTGGCGCCAATTTGAATTTCCCTTCTTTTATACTACAGTTTCCATCAGGATTGGATCACTCCAAGCCTTTTATTTAAATATTAAGTACAGGAACTGATGTCATGAAGTCTGCCTGCAGTAGTTGCTTAGAGTCCAGCCCTTACGAGTGGAAAGTATTTGGGTTAGATTAGAACAACCAGTCCTTGATGCTGTTCCTGGCCTCAATACTAGGATGGAGTCTGGGCCTGGATCCACCAGCCAGTAGACATAAGAGCCAAATGCAGTGGAGTCCCAGAGCTATTACCTATTCAGCCAGAGTATTTTCTGAGCAATCTGTGATGCCCAATCTCTGCACTAACCTGAGCCTGAACACTAGTGGGTGAGAAAAAAATGCACTGGAATGATGGCGTGCAAGACGTACTTTACTGCTTTTCAACACAAATTTCCCAAAGCGGTTTGCAGGCAAATAATAATAATAATAATAATAATAATAATAATAATAATAATAATAATAATAATAA